>VWYI01003681.1:7642-37693 GCA_013399455.1 Anthoscopus minutus
TTTAGGATAGGCTCCCTAGACTTCTATATGGCTGGCAGTATTACAGACTTCTCCCTAGACTTCTATATGGATGGTAGTCTGTGTTCTGAGTTCTAAAACACAATGCCTGTAAAATGCACCCCATGTCTTGTTCAGAGATGTGTTCAGAAAACAGTCATCTTTATTTACAATACTTGAAGGATCCTTCCTTGCCTGGGTTCAGAGCTGTTAAAGACCCTTTAAACATTCCTGCCATTCCATCTCTGGTAAATACTCCTGGTCTATGAAAAAAAAAATCTGACTGATTCTGTTATCACAGTACAATTACAGATACTAAGACAGCTGATGCACTTCCTTGTTGATGCTTTTTTAGTTTCTACCACATCCAGGTAAAAGCAAGTCTTGTTTAGGATCTTAGCCAGCTGAATGTAAGTTGCTTTCTTATGCAGCTGTGCCTTGCCAGACAATTATATTAAATTGAGACCATCTCTTCATATCTTATTTTACAATGGGCTTTTGGTTTTGGTTTTTGTTTTTTTTTTTGGTTGGTTTGGGTTTTGGTAGTGCTGTTGCTGTTTGGTGTTGTGCTTTTTTTGTTTGGTCTACTTTAAGGCAGAGGGCTCCTTTAATAACATAATAAGCAGACTGTTACTTCACTATGTATCACTGGTAATACGTATGGTCATACTTTGGCCTCTAGTCAAAGTATTTATTCACTGAACTCTAGATTTCATTTTTTTTTAAGTTTGTTAAGTGGAAGTGTCTAACTTCTTGTCTACTATTTATCATAAAATTATCATATCAGAAATATCTCCCATTGAACAACTAATGATGCTGTTACTACACATAGTGAGTAACCTTTATTTACAATAATTTAAAGTATTTTGCAAGTTTAACAGATAACTGTATAGTTATGCAAAAAAATATAAGTATATAACACAAAGATAATGCATATCTCCTCATTTCAAGTAAGATACTATTACTGCAGACATCGTACTTTGTTGTATGTGAGACCTGTTCTGTGGATTGCAGACAGCTAAAAGTGAAATTTTTCTGCACTTTTATAATTTGAACTCCAAAAGTGTTGATTTTTTTTCATAATAAAAGAATACAAACTATGGTTGGTTTATACCATAAAATATGTCACCCATACAGATTTGCAGTGTCCTAGGACTGTTTGTCCTTTTATGAGTCTTACCTCAGATTCTGGTAAGATTCCAAGAGCTTTGCACCAACTGTTTCATGTCTCCCTATAAGGAGGGAAAAAAAATCCAGAGATCATTTAGTACCATCTAAATATCAGTTACTTATGCCTGTATAACACTTTTAAAAATAAATGCCTTTCAGGAACTGGCCTGTGTTTACAGAAGCTCATGCACATGCAAGTCAGGAATGAAGCCAATTCCTGACTAATGCATCAGCACATCTGCCAAGCAACACACAAGTTTCTCCTGCATCTCAAACCATACCATGATTTCACCCTCCCCTGTTGCAGGTGACACATTCAGACTCTTCACAACTCTTCAAAAATTCTAAGGACAACCACACAGAGATGCCAATAGGCCCATTCCTACAGGTTGCTAAGTGCTCTCAGCCTCCCCAGGTGCAAGAGGCAGGTGGAGCATGGGCTCACTCACTGCACTAAAGTGCACTTCACCCACAAAACTATAAGGGAAGCTTGAAAACCTGTACAAGAACAGGCACATGGTCAATTCATGCACCTCATGATTTTTTTTTTTACTTTTTCTACTAAAGACCTGAGCAATGATGCAAATGCTTGACTAGCTCACAAACATGAGCAAGACCCTTTGCTCATGGGAAACAGCAAAAGAGGGAAACAGCAACAATGGCACATTCCTTAGTGAGCAGCCACAGGATGTGAAGACACCAAGGAGCAAGAGCTCCATCAGGCATGAACAAAGAAGACTCATAAAACTGTCATTTTCTCCTGGAGGGATTACAAATATGACAAATGGCAAACTGAAATTATCTGGCGTGACTTTAATCACTAGCAATTCCTGATACAGTAAGCAGAATGTGATCCAGGTTTTGCTGAAGATGTCATTAATTATAACATTACCTACATAAAAGTAATAGACCTTAGTAGTGGTAGAAACAATAATCAGCTCATGGATGTTAGAATTTTTAATCAGAACTCCAGAATTCTCTCTTTTTGATAAATAACATTTGCTACATTAGATTTTAAATTAATTGGCCACTAAAAGTAATCTACAACTTTTATGAAAATACTAGTCTTTTTCCTAAAGGTAGAAGATACAAAAAATTAATAAAAAGCATAACAATGTAATTTTTTTTTCTACACAACATGAGAAAACTACACTGTAATTTTTTTTTTGCTTCCGTTAAGCTTACTTTCTAGTGATTACTTCAGTTATGTTATATTTTCAAACCAAAAGAGGGCACTGTCCCTCCAGAATTGAAGGATACATAAAGGCTGCTGTGTTTCAAAAGTTGATACTTTTTTAAATCCTTTAAATAGATCCGCTGGTCTAATCAAAGGAATTAAACGAAATTTCTCCCTGCAGGTTTATCTTTTGTATATCCTTAGATCTTTGTGACTTCAACGGTATTACCATTACACTAACTAAGCAAAATGCTTCAAGAACCCACAAAGCCTTGATAATTCAAAGTGAGAACTGATTTATTTTGCTGGAAAAAGGGACAGTTAGTAACTTGCATTATCAGATTCACTATCAGAGAACAACACTTTCCAATAACAGAGAGATTGAAAAAATTACCAGCTGCATACTCATTGAAAAGAATGAGAGGAAATTATCAGTGGTTATTGGACGAAAGTGTGCTTTAAAAAAATCAGTCAACTAACTCTTTAAAATTAAATTCTGTGTTAGCTAGAATGTGCTTCAGTGAAATCTTTCAAATTTAAATGAATTATTTTAATGGGAACTTTCGTTTTCTTAATATGCTGCCTGCTGCCTTTCATAAATATCTACTACCCAAAGTTTGCCTGATTATGCTCTTCCATTTATAAAATTCTTCCTATTCAAGTTTCCCAAGAGAGATTTAAGGCCTAGTTCTTTCTTTTTTACCAACCACTCTTAAACAGATGCAGACACTGGGTGAAACTTCATCATTTAACTACAGCCAGGCATAGAATTAAGTAGATGCCTATCTGAAGTGGCACTTCAAGGAAAATATTAAACAAACCTTCTCCACCTCGCTACTTATTGTAGGTGAAAACAAACACTAACATCTCCTTTGCTGGCAAAACACATTCTCCATAGAGCAATCCATCAACACCCTCTATAATTTCTTTTAGAGCTTTGTACTTCTAATGGCATTGAAAAGAGCCAGCACAAGCCAATGGCACAGCCAGTTAGGTGAAGGAAACAAAACAGTGTTTAGCTCTCTGCTGATTTATAGCTATACATGGGGAGTTTTATTCCATTCTATCATTTCTTTAAACTTCAGAACTTCCTCAGTGAAAACAATTGAAGTTTATACTTTGACAAATGATGAATGCAAGATCATTTTTTTTCCTGTACATATACCATTTCTATATTAATTCCACATCATTGTATTTTTCAGAAGTCTTGCACACTCATTAATTCAAATTTACACGGCCAGCAATTTTCTTATTTTTATTACTTAGACAAAATAAGTTATACTTTTAAATTAATTCTGCTAATTTTTGTTCATGTTTTATTTACTACACAGACAGATGGACAGCATGGTAAAATGGAAGAAACTGGATACAGTGTCAGACGACATTCTGTGTTTCGCTTAGATGACAATTACACATTACATAGCAGTTTATGATCTGTTCCAGTGATTACCTTCTCCTGGATATTTCTTTGCTCGTTCCTCAAAGAACCATTCACCAGCCTTCACTTTCACATCTCTGGAAAACAATAAAAAAATTACTCTATTGATAAACAAGATCCAAAATTACAGTTACTTGGGACTTGGAAATCAGCTCTTACCTTTCCTAGCAATCGTATTTTCCCCTCACCAGGATAAACAAAAAGTGCTGAGTACCATTTACCACATTGCTGCACTCCCTACCCATCTTGAGATTTGCAGCTTTGATGTAAAGCTCACTGAAGGCAATGGAAGAAGTCTGAATTTAATTGATTTTACATCATAACTAAAGATCAAATGCAATCTCTCTTCACTATAAAGAGAATTTCAGTGACAGCTGGTATATCCATTGGTATTAGCAAAATAAAAAAAAGCAATTTCCTGAAGAAAAGTAAAAAGGTCTTTTAATTCATCTATATACTGTTTTCTTGGTTTTGCCATTAAATATCTAGACAAGCTTATTAAATAATTAAGGGTGTGCAGCCCTACACAAAGCAGCTTAACAACCAATGACTCTCTATAGGGGATTTCCCCTGTGGCCACCAAATAACTGTAAACTAATTTAAAACAAGAGAAATTGAAGAGGGTTATCTAGATAAGGACACAGAAAGTTAACTTTTGAATTTTCAGTTTGGTGCATGTAGTTTGAAATACAGCAAAACACACACAAAGTCTAGTAACTATTTTATATCAAGTACAAACAGATCTGAACTATATATTTTGCATATTAGTTGCTAAATAAACTGAAGATTCAAAGAATATCTTGTTGGTGATAGTTTACAACTCTTCCAAACTATAAAAAAATTACTTCAAACTAGTACAAATTTGTTACTTGAGACCAATACTTTGCTTTATATTTCCCTCTATCTTAATCTCATTTTGGCACCTGCAGAGGGAGTGGATTGGTGGATTCATCTTGTGTTGGCATAAACTTTCATCCAAATCCTCACCCTTTCTACAGGGATATTTATAATGCAGCAGAGCTTTTGAATTACTTCCCAAACTATCATTCTTCACCTATGTATTATTTTTCATCAAATGTGGAAATATATCTAAATCATTTTGCTTAGCAAGAGTGCAATTAATAGAATGGACTATGAAGGAATATTTTGATATTAAAAAAATGTACCAATACAGTAAAAGAAAGATTGTCTCCTGCATCCTGAAAATAAAAAGTGATGTAGTAAAAAAAATCAGCTAATTAAAAGTAAACAAATTTGTATTTCTGACCATACTTGAACAAATCCTAGTAATGTTATTAATTGGTTTTGCTCTTTAAAATTTTATAAACCGTGACTTCAAATTATTCTTCAATCAGGTTTCTCACTCCAGTGGTAAGAGGCATAAAATAATGATTAGGAAATTGTCAAGAAATTGGCTATACTACATCAAAGCATAGCACCTTCAGCAGGTTGTGATGCCCTGGTTCAATACTGAGTAGGGGAAGGAGCTCTCTCTGTGGCTCAGAAACTCACACCTGCTTCTGTGCTTTGCTATTATCACCTTTGTCAGTACCTCCAGCCTGCCCTAAGGATCCATTTTGCTAAACACAGGAAGGAGAACATCAGCTACATGAAGAATAACACAAAATTCCCATCCGTTTCATCATTACCAGGACTTCAGCCAACGCTTTCATTACACCAGTGGCTTTGTTTCATTAACTGTTCAAGCAACAGATAAACAAAACCAGAGGGCATCCATTGGATGACCAGTGTAAATCAGCAAAACCCCTTACCCATGAGCATAACAAATGGTGCATTTCCAAAGGCAGGGGGCCAGGCAGACACGGCATTCCGAACACACCCGATGACTGCATCCCTTGCACACTGCGCCTCTGTTCATCAACACCCCCAGCAACTTCTGACAGCGAGCACAAGATCTCTCCTGGTACTCATGCCTTGCACTTTTTGCCCCTTTCCACCGAAGCTGCTGCAGCTGCAGTTTCATTTTCCTAATTCCACAGGTAAAAAGGAAAAAAAAAAAAAAGAAAAAAAAATTACAGAGGACAAAATCTTCGCATAATGCACAAGTTAATAATACCCTGGTTGTGCAATATCGTTTCTAGTGGGAGATATGCCCTCAAGAGTGACCTCTGTTGAGCACTGTTTGAAAATGTGCACACACAGCATTTCTGCAGTGTGGCTTTGTGTGTGTGACCAGAATTGAGCATACTAACAGAGAAACAGTTTAGTATTAAATAGGTTTTTGTTCATTTCAGGCCTGCTTTCAGCACTGAAATCATTGTATGTAAATGATTATGCATTCATCTACAAAAACTGAGACTAAATGGTGTTCCCTTCCATTTGATGTTTTTTTAAATCATATTTATCTAATAATTTATTGTAGAATTAGTGTTCTACTAATTTAAAAAAAAAATCATAACAAATGCATAACCTGAAAGCTAAAAAACAAAAACAAGAAGCACACAGCCCAAAATATTAAAACCTCTCTTTGTCACTAACTTTACTTTCATTATATGTACCAATAATCAAAATCTATGTTTTTAATTTATAGTAACATCATCAGCAGTTGAAAGTGATTTTCTAACCAATTCAGACTTTCTATATAGCCCTTCACATAATTACTATTGTTTTAATATTGTTCTATATTTAATGTGTCACATAATACTCACACAAATGTTTGATGTAAACAAATTTTAAGTCTCCACATTTAAAGGACTAAAAATTTATATCTTACTCAGACCAATACCTCTTTTTACAAGGGGATGCAATATCACAAAGCAGGATACAAGGTACTAGGAAACCCTTGTCCTAGCCAAGATACAAAGCAAATAAAGTGCTGGAAAATTATTCTTTATTCTCATCAGCTGAGATACTGGCATATTGTGAAATTAGTAAATAAAATCCTTTCCTAACCAATGACACCTACTGACACAAGCAACAACCTCCAAGGCAGAGTGGTGTGCTTGCTGCCTGTTGTGTGTGAGAAGGGACAGTGATGGATTTAGCACAATGAGCAGGTATCCACTGATTCTTAACTCCACTCATGGCACAATGTAAGCTAAACAAGCCAGCCAAAGATCTGAACATGTTCCATGTTACCAAGATTATACACTGCATACATGGGAACATGATGAGAATGTCATAAAGCCTTCACGGAAAACATGCAGCTAGCAACTGAGCTTTCTATGAAGGCAGGAGGTAAAACTCACCAAGTACATTATTCAGTGAACAGGATTTGCTGATCTTTAGTACAGAGTCAACAGAATGGCAAAAACAAGAGGTTCTGGATAACCTCAGATTTCCCAGGGAATACAAAGGCATTAGCTAACAAAAAATTAAAAGAGGAGTACATTTAGAAGGGCAACAAAATGGTAGAAGAGTAATTCAGAAGGGAAAAAAAAAAAAAAAAGAAAGAACAGAAAACAGGAAGAGGGGAATTACAGATACCTTATTCTTTCCTCCTCTGTTTTTCTCACTATCTGGTCACGGTACAGGACTTCCAGAATAGCCTCTCGTTCTAATTCCTTAAGGAAGTTCAGATTAAATTCACAGGCCATTTTTACCAAATTTCACTATTTCACTTGTTTTGTAGTCTCCACTACAACCAGAATTCCGATCTGGATGTTTCCTAAATCCCTGTGCTCTTACTTGATTGTTGATATATTTCACTGCGTCATACCCTTGAAAAGAAAAATAATTTTGTCTGACTTCGCACAGATCAACAGTTCAGTGTCTCTACTACCCGGGGAATTTGAACAGTTATCAAGGTCACAGCAATCTTGATTTTTTCACGTGTCACTTAACTTCCTTTTCCTTTCTTTTTTTCCACTGAAGTGGTTCCAAGAGAGATGAGAGCTTGCAGCAATGCGCCAGATAGGGTTTGAACTGGCACCAGATGGAGGGACAATTTGTCAAGGGATGGTGTTAAGGAGTGGCAGAAATGTCTTGAATTTCTTTATTTGAGCTTGTAGATTTGGGATTTCTGGGCCTAAGGAAAAAGAAAACAACAGACATTATCTCTTCTCACCTCTTCAAGACATTTCAAATAATGTGATTTTGTTGACACATTTTGATATACTCAAACCTTTCATGCAGTAATTCAGACACAGGAGAGCTTTTAAGACAGTCCTGTTCTTCAGAAAGGCTCACCATATTGTCCATTTGCACTCAGGCACATGCCATCATATTTTTTGTACAGTCAACATAAAACAACCAATAAAAAAGCTTAAGTTAGTTTTGAATACAGGGCTAGAGGTCCCATGACTGTCATAGTGTTTGTGGCAAAATTTTTGAAAAGAAGTGTCCCTTTATATTATCTCATTTTATTGAAAAGACATCACAGGACTAAGAAGAAAAAAAAATAAGACCTCTAAGTCACTTCCATCAATTACTTGTGTCTATTAGTTTGATACCAAATAATGCTATTATCTTTGCTAATACACAGTGTCACTGAAAAGTTAAGGTGTATTTTATTTCCAGCTCAGTGCACTAATGATTTTGGTCCCAAACTGATAAAGTTAACATACAAATATATGCAAGTATAAAATTGAAAAAGAATCACAGCTGTAGTGTGGATATATTCTAGGATCTTCACTCTTGCAAAACCCTACTAAAATATAACTTTCATATACTTTGTAGCAAAGTTGAGAAAGAAGATGATTATTCAACCTAAACCAGCTTACGCACCACATTATTTTCAATATTACTGTCTAATGTTTAGTGCACATTACAAGACATGTAGGACAATTCACTCATCGTACACCAATATTAAAGCTCTCTCTATGAAAATTGGCCAAGTGTTTCAAACTTAATCTGAAGTAGCTACACACAGGCTGGCTCTAGGCAGGTGTAGATGCTAGGACAGAAGGGTAAAGCTTTCCCAGAGCAGATATTGATGCTTCACTGAGGGGCCTCAGCTGAGAATATGACCAACCATCTGCACTGCTGGATTATTATTTTCAAATACTCAGTTTCAAATTTTAAACAAACAAAAACCTAAACCACCAAAAGAACCCACTAAAACTTCAGATATATAGTGACAAGGTATTTTTGTCTGTGCAGGAAATTATTTTACATGCAGCTTGCCCCAATTAAGTTATTTAATTTTCTACCAGAAAAAGTCAGAGGGTAATAAATAATATGTCTACATAAGCAGGTTGCAATCCATTTGTGTATGGGTTTTTTCTGTGCAACCCTTCCACAGACATTAAAAGGACAAAGCATTTCACAGAAGCTTGTGTTCAAGAAAAACAAAAAAATATTGGTTTCCTGTGGAAACAAGAGAGACAGAGATAAGCATAATCATGTTTTATTTCCTTACCAACTGCAATTTCACAGGAAATTACTCATTTGAACCATAAATGCCTGAGCAATTTTTTTTAACACAATATATGTCATTTTCAAAGGCCCCTGCATCCTTCACCTGCTTTAATTTTTTACATTCTGAATATCTCCTGGGATGGATGAGCATATTTAAAGCCATCAATCCCATTTAAGTCAACACAGCCAAAAGAGAAGTCTATACAAACTCTGGCAGCTCTGCCCTACACAAGATACCAAAACCAGCCATTACAGAGTAAGCTACATTTGCCATAAACTCATAGGATTTTGGGCATATCTAGAACACCACCAGAAAATCCCACTAAAGCATCAGTAAAAGCTAGCAAGTACATGACAGTCAATAAATACTAAGTGGATCCAATAAAACTCTGCTCTGGTGATGTTATAGAAAATACATTAATGTCTTATAGAGCTGTTAAGAAAGTGCCACAGTAAAACAGCTATGAAGAGCAACACCTGCAGTTAGGCAAGCACACAAATTTTTAAAAAAAAGTCTAACTGAATGATGAGATAGCTCTAAGAATAAATAAAGTATTATGAAAGTATTACAGCCCTCAAAATGGGAGATAATCCTTGGACCCACAACAAACTTGAACTTGTAATTATTTTACAGAGGTGTTCAAATTGGACTGAAAAGCTCTACCATTGTGAAATAAGAATTTTCCTCTTACACCAATGCTGTCTGCAGTTGAGTAGTTTTTCGGCAGTAATAAAGTGTTTTCAGTAATGACCCTCTTTGACAGGGAAAAATCCCCATAAACCTTCAGAGATGTCCTCCTTTCACGTTCACCCATTGAATCCAGCTATCTAGCTGTTTTACACAGTCAGCTAATCTCAAAGCTGAGCACCCTCTACATAAAACCAAAAGTAGCAGCAACCTCTTTAGCAAATGCCACAACACTTCCTTTTCATCACAAAGTTCACAAAAAATATTCTGTTCAAGCATTTCTTAAATTATGTATTTATCATTATTTATTACGACATTTTGTATTTAAACTAATTCAGGGTCAGGCACCTTGCAGATGGACCAGTAACTTCTTGAAAATATCATAAGAAATCACAAAGCCATTATAAGGGAAAAGGAATGATAAATGTGGTTATAACTTAGGAGAGGGATTCATGCATGCACAGAGTATGACCTCAAAAAACCATGTTTTTGTCTATCAGGATAAAATACTACATAGTTATGCTACTGAAGATCAAGCAAAAACCTACCTTACACTAGATTAAGTTTCAAAAAACAGCTTCTTTTCTAAGTTTTTAAACTTAAAAATGGTTAGCTTAGCAAGCTTTTCCTCAAAGCAATTTTACGAGCAATGTATTATTGATCTCCTTTCAGATCCTTAAGCATCAGCAAAATAATGGCAAATAAATAATTATAAATTAGCAGATCTTCTAGAGTCACAGTCTTTATTTTTACTTTAGATAAATGGATTACTTTACCCATTAACCCAGAAGATGGCTGTAATACATCAGAAGTAAGGAACAGATCAAGAAGTTTCAGAGTAAAACCAGTCTCAGTTGCACCACTGCAATTTGTGGCTATTTTCTATTCTGCTGAGACCAATCACATATATTCATTCCTAGTTATGAATATTACAAATGTTATTTTGTACTACCTCGCTGCAACAGTTTAGTTTTCACATCCTTGCACATGCTTGTGAAAATTACTTAAGTTCTTTGATAATGCTTTACCAAAATTAATCTGTGATATTAATAACATCCCACCCCAGAATTCAAAATAAAAATAAAACCAAATAACTAAACCAAACACAAACAATTAAGTTGCAGGTGTGGTTTTTCCATTAAATCTTTCCAGTTTGAAAAAAAACCATACCAGTAAATAAAAATGCATCCCCCTGTGCTGTATCATACAGAATAAAATAACGTCCTTACCTCTTCAGCAGCCATCGAAGAGAGACACCAGGAAGTTATCTGCTTATAAAAGATGAGAAGCATCTTTTATAAGTCTAATTATTTAATTAGCTCGCCTTAAAGAAAACTAGTGGCTGTTCTCCACCCTCTTTCCTTCCTTTGGGCACTGACACCACTAATGTATGCTCAGAGGAACACCCCAAAATAGCTAAAAGCAAATGTGCTCAACAAAGAGCTCCAGTGTTACAACAGATTTTGCCAGGTCTCTGGTTTTACTATCAACAAGCAAAGATACTTGTTTCTCTAACATTAAAAGACGATTCAGCACAAGAGACAAAAAAGCTGACTGATATACCAAAGTATGCTCAGTCTTCAAGCCACACACAGGAAGAGAAGTGGCTTGTGTTATATTTATTTCTTTTTCTGACACCATAAATGTGAAAACAATTCTAACCTCAATGTCTCCAGGACTTGCACAGAAAGCTTGGTTTGTATATTAAACAGTTCTTTCCTGGAAATAAAAGAGTTTTCTGATTGGGTCTATAAGATAAAGTGATTAGTATAGAGAAGATTTCAAAAGAATTCAGGTTTTATGCAACTACAAGAATAAGTTATTTTACCTCATAACTGGTAATCTGATCTCAGGTAACAATTGAAAGTTAAGACATTATTGTTGGACATCTTAAGTCTATCACAGAATTGTTTAGGTAACGAAATTCAAAATTGCATCCCAATTACTTCTAAGTCAGGAGGGGGAAAAAAAAAGACATTATTCTTACAGCTCAATCTCCTTTCTTGTTCCTGGGCCTACCAAACACAACATAGGACACAGAAGCCCTTCTTAACTGTTTCACATGTTTTAAGATATGTGATTTTTAGTTAAAATGCAAGCATAGCAATTCTACACACATGGCAAAGTTTAAGAGCCTCATTCTTATAATCTCATCAAGATAAATAGGTCCAAGCACTTCCAACTGTGTATAATCACCTTCTTCAACTGTGTCATGGAAGAGAAAGCAACTGTTAGTGGGGCATAGGACTATGCATGTATGCATCATGTTTGGATAATTTGGGCCTTAATTTTAGGCAAAACTTTAACTGAATGAGAAAGCAAAAGTAGCCTGAGGATTCTAACTACCAACAGTGATTATTTGTAATTGGAAATTGTAATTTGATTAATTGTATACCAAACTGAGGCTGCAGAACATTAGTCCTACTAGCAGCTTCCCCCTAATCTTTAATCAAAGCCTTAATTGCCACATATTTAACTCATTGTATTTTTCCTTCTCATCTCTGGATGAGGAAAACTGCTGCAGTATTTATACAGGCTGAGAATATTGTCCTAGGGTGATGTTACAGTGTTTGTATCCCCAATCGTGTGTTCTGTTTACGCTGGATATTATGTTCTGTGTCGTCAAGACTGGCTTTGAAGAGCGAAATTTTGTCCTGGTTTAGGGCAAATCACCCTAGGACAAATATAACCAAATATAGCCTTTTATACTTTTGTTCAAACAAGCACCACTTTTTAAGTTTTCCCGTAGTTCACATCTTTTTGTTTGTGCTTTTTGGAAGCAGCAAGTGCAAGACTTGGAATGGTGCTGAGGATGTACTCAGCATCCAGCTACAGTCCCACTGTATCCCTCCAGAGCAAGCAGAGCTGGTGCTGCCCACAGGGTGCCCACAAGACCCCAAAGTGAGGTAGCTGGTCAGGGTCTCCTTTTTCAGGAGAAACAGGAGACAGAGCCTGACACAGGACTGGAGACAGAATCAAAACTGCTCAGTGAGCACACTTATGCCCTGGAGCTGTAACTCCCTCAAGCTTCTTAAAATATAATGCCCAAAACTGGACATGGTATTCCTTGTGCAGCCTTACTGCAGAGAGGGCAATAGGAATACTGCTTCCAGGCTCTGTGTCCTTTCTAAATTTTTTTTTCCATTTTTTTTAAAAGCACCATACAAGAAATGGAGATCAATTGTACCTAAACACCTCCCTGCTACATGTGTCTCTGGAACAGCTACTGGGTGTGCTGGTCCTGCACTTGTAAAGCTGGTTATTCCTGCCTCCATATAGCCCTTTGCCCTTGTCCCCAGTTAGTTATTTCTTCCTCCATCCAGACCCTTTCTGCAGTTCTTCCAGGTCCCTCGGAGTCTGAACAGCATCTTCCACTGCCTAGAGAGCTCTCAGGAGCTGGTAGCATCAGTGACTTGGACACCCCATAAACCCTGCACACACAAAGCATCCAGGAACTGTGACAAGTGTGCCCTTTAATTTCATTTTCTTGGTTCTTACTATGTCTGCTAAAAATCATGTGATCTGATTAGAACTGTAAGAATTCAGGTATTATTCTGTAGTGGGTTGACCCCATCTGGATGTCAGATGCTCACCAAAGCCACCCCGTCACTCCCCTCCGGCTGGGCGTCGGTGAAATATAATGAAAGACAGCGAAAGTTTTTCTACGTTTTTATTTTTTTAGCTTGTCACATAGGCCTTCTCTTTAAGCTATTCCCAGAAACAAGAAGCTGATCCTCCTTCTCTCCTTGGGGAGCAGAGGAGGTCCCCCCCAGAGGAGGACCTCTTGGATGGCTGAACACGAATGCCAAGCTATCGGTACGAAAAGCACAGCCGTGACAAGCGGTCCCCGTGCCTCTCTCAGCCACAGGCTTCGGGACGTTTGACAGCAGCACAGCCGCCCCGCCGAGCGCCATCTCCCGCCTGACTCCCGGCCCCTGATCGCTGTGGCAACCGCGCCATCTTGGAGGGCGCCGGGCCGAGCCCAGCTCCGGCGGGCGCTGGCGCGCAGGCGCAGTGCGGGCGGCGGCCGGCGAGGGGCGCAGCGGTGGTGCCGGGGGTCGGTGGAGGCGCGAGCGGCTCCGCGGGGAAGATGGACGAATTCCAGACGGCAGAAGAGGTAACGGGACTGGGGACAGGGAGAGCACAGTCTCCCGCCTGGCGTCTCCTTTCAGAGCCAGCGGAGAGTCTCAGGCGGTGCCCGTCCGCCCCGGATCCCACCCCTCGGAGTCCCCCGCCGCCATCGCTATCGCCCGCCCCCAGGATGGAGCCGCGGGTCCCGGGCACCGGCGGCAGACGGGCGCAGCCTTTGTTCTGCTGCCACCGGGAGCCGGCCCCTTGACCGGGTGCTCACTGTGCTCCTCGACTCTGGCTTCTACCCCTGCCGCTGCAGGTCCCTCGGGGAAGAGGCGTGAAGGCTGTCGTGGCCTCGGGCTGCCTCTGCCGGAGGAGCCGAGTGCCGTGTGGGAGGGTGGCCGGTGCTGTGTGGGCCAGGGGAAAACGCGAGGAAGCCACTTCTGTGCGGAAAGAGGAGTCCACGCCTCTGGGCTGCGTGTTACAGGCGCACTGATGGGGCGTCACACCTCATTCACAAGATGCAGAGTGGGATAAATCAAGGTTCTCGATCTATTATCGTGCTAAATGACCACTTCATGTCCCCCCGCTAAGGAGGAGGAAGCAGCCAGTGCTGCTTTTGCAGAGGGACAGTGTCACTGAGCTGTGACTCTATTAAAAACAGCCGCGATGTGACTGTGTGACACAATAGCGAAGCAGCGAGAGGGCCAAAGGTGTGTCAGGTTTTTCCTTTTCTAAAAGCCTCGTCCTCACGGCAGGGTCTGGCCTGTGTTACACAGACTGTTTGGCGTTTTTAAAAATATATGATTAACATCCTAGAACATAACTCTTACAGTTATTTTCAAAAACGACTTCGGAATTACTGAAGGCTGTAGTACTACTCTGCAAGTTTGCATTTGTTGCCTGGGAACACGCCTTTTAAAGAAGGTGTTGGAAACATCGTCTGCTTGCTTTGTGCGAGAGGGGTACTGCAGGGAAAGTGTAAAGTAACTGTTTTTCCCCCCCTTTATTTGTTAGTACAAGAAAGTTTTTGTGTCATCTTATTAAAAGATGACATAATGATAAAACAGGTAGTGTTGTGTTATTTCATAGTTCAGTTATGGCAAGTATATCCCAAATCTGGATATGAGAAATTTACATTTATTTTTGTCATTCCAAGGAAGGAAGAAGGTTAAAAAGTAACATCAGCCCTAGAAGTGAATTCTCAAATCTCTCTATTGTTTCAATACAAATTAGATATCAGAGTACTTTTGAGAACTTGGGTTGAATTTAAGTAATTTTACTGTGGTGTGAACCATGTTTGTACTCACTCAAAGTCATTTCTAAGCAGATTTTGTGAAGAATAAAACTGTATGTGTTTTATCATCTTGCTTGACAGTAGTCTTCATGTCTGCCAGTATAGCATGTGTCTGCCATGCATATTCTTAAGCTTTGTGGGAGGGAGTGTTTTTTGGTAATTGTAGCTCTTACTTGGTTAAATACACTGGTGCACCTTAAAATGTAAGGACTTGTAAAATGTAGTACCATGAAAATAAATGAGGCATGTTAAAACTAAATCCAAGTCAAGAAGCTGAAAATGAAAAGCAATTTGCCACAGCTCATAAAAGCTTTTAAAAATGTTGAATTGTACCAGCAAGTTGGTGCCTCTGGATAGGTATTGAAAAGAAGCCTAGTTTGTCTCCCAGGATGTGCTGTTTCTTCTGTCATGGAGAATGATAACTTGCTCATCTTCCTGAATGTCATATCTCAGTGAAGCTGACTAGACTGTTCACCTCCTGAATAAAGGTTTATGAATGTGATGTTGACATTCTCCTGAGCAGGTATAACTGCATCCTGCCTGCACAGGTGAATTACACTGTTGTTCATTTCTGTCAGCTGGGGAAGCTGACTGACCTCCCAGTGAAAACCCAGTTAACACACATGCAGTTAGGTTCATGTTTGCGTTCTTATTCAGTCTTTTGAAATTAATTGGTTTGCCTTTACTTTTGCCTCTTCTTTTGTCCTGGTGTGTGAGGTGAGGCTGTGAGACACCAGCAGGGGGGGACAGGGTGGGGTGTGAGTCGCTGCTGCAGCACGGGGTCCCAGCTGTCAGTGCTCCCTGGCCCTGTGAGTGGCTGCCCCAGCAGTGGGGGCAGCTTGTTCTAACCCCCTGACATGTGAGGCAGCAGGAGCCGAGGGGATAAAACAAGAAAACATCAACTACTAACCATACATGTGAATGGGTGGTAGTTTTAAGATTAATAAAATGTTGGGGCCTTCAGTATGTTGACTGCATGTGCTTAATCTCTGCTCCTCAAAGGCTGAAGGTCCAGTGAGCTACATTTCCCCTTTGGTTTCCAAGGGGCGGCTTTCTTCTTATCCCTGGCTGAGATTTTCCTTCAGCTCTGAACTGCTGTTTTGTCCACATCAGTGCCCTGGAGATGTCAGTTCCATTTACTTGCCAGCTGAGGTTATCTCCTTGAGCCCACTGTGACGTGCAGAAACTGCACGTGCAGAAACGTGCAGGGGAATAGATATGTACATAAGTGCCACACATGTTATTTTAAAATGCTTCAAGTCAAAATTTGAAAGTTTTCTTGACTCAAAAGGCTAGCTAATATTAGTTCATCTCTTATTTTTTATTACTTTTCTAAGGAGGTTAACTTGACTGGGCTGAAGCAGCAGCCACAGTACATATATATGCAAATAAAGGCAGACTTGGTATCTTATGACTTGCTAGAAATCTGACAAGGATAAATTGAATTTCTAGTGCTTGTTCTTAACAGAGCTTAAACATCACAAGCAGCAGAATGTGTCCCTCATTATTCAAAATTACTCTTTTTCTTTTGTAGGTTTCCTTTGCTGTTGATGAAGTCAGCAGCATCATTAAAGAGGTAATTTAAACATTTTCACTTTGTTTGTGTGAAATTTCATGTGTTGCATGCTCTGTAGATAATTCAGTATAATGTAATAATTGATATGTAATAAATTTCTAGGTAACTGTTGATTTAACCAGTGTGTGGACTTGAGCAGAAATGATACCAAGCTTTAGCTGTGATATGTATTGCAAATCCAAGAGATATTTAAAGTAATTTCATACACTCCTCTGTGTATGCTGCAGTGCATCCCTGTTAGAATTTCTAGGGGGATGTTTTGTTAAACACCATGCAAATAGATTTTATGCTTTAATAAAATACAGGAGCTTTTTGTAGACTGCATGTGTGTGTTACTGTGTTCTTTCAAGATGCCTTTCTTCAAAGGGAGTTCTTGTTTGTTTGGAATGATGGAACTATTCTTGTTGCTGAGAAACATGAACTTTCTGTCCTGAAAATTTCTAGCAGGATTTGGAATTCCTCTTGTAGACTAGTGCAGTCTTTTTGTTGTTGCAAAATAACTGTTTTGCTCAATCTCTAAATTGAATACACGTGCTTTAATATATGCTCCTGTCTCGTCTGAATTCAATTTTGTGGTTATTTTTAAAATAATTTCTGTGATAAAAAATGTGTCAATGAAAAACATGTAGGTTTAATGTACTTTTATTTATATTTTAAAGGATAAACTATACTCATAAATAAAATTGATTATTTGGCTGGAGGCTTCTGATCTGTTAATAACCAGCAACTATATGGGTCTTCCATTTTAGTCTGGGGGTTTGTTTCCCAAAAATTATTCTGCCCAAAAATCAGAATTTCATTTCCTTAGAAGAATATGTATGAATGAGGTTTTGTACTACTGTGCCTTTTTAAGTTCTCTTCAGGACTGTTTAAATGCAGGACTCTTTTCATAACTATGGCTGTAGGACATTACAAATAATCTAAGTCTCACAAAATGAACAGAGGGTGGGACCTATGATGATTTCCCCTATGGGTTGAAAACATTTCCAATATCCAGTGTGGACCAGCAGTATTTAGGATTTTTCTGTGGGTATGGGGTCCATGTTGGGAAGGGTTAGTGCAGTTGACTGCATTAACTTTGACAACTCCTTCACCTGTTTTTTTCCCCCCCAGGCTATAGAGAGTGCTATTGGTGGCAATGCTTACCAGCACAGCAGAGTGAACCAGTGGACAACAAGCGTGGTGGAACAAACCCTGAGCCAGCTCACAAAGCTGGGGAAGCCCTTCAAGTACATTGGTGAGCTCAGCTTCCCCTTTTCTCTGAAAGCTGGAGCAGTCAGGTGTCTGTCAGGTGGGGGAAAATCTTAGGAAGAAGCTTGTCTGTAAACTGCTCACAAGCATGCATGTTTGCTTGTGTATGTGTGTGCTAAGCTGAGCAAAAATGGAGCTAAATGTTAATTATTGTTAGTGAGAAATTAATCAGAGCTTCTCTACTGACCAACAGTGACCTGTGTGATTATGCAAAAGAATGGGGCTGGGCTACATACAGCAAGTTCTTGCTTCTGGGACAACTCCAGTGATGGTAAGAAACTCTTGGATTTTCCAACTAGCAGCCTAATGCCAGTCTCTTTAAGAGTAGGCAGCATACTTTCTCCCCCCCCCCCAAGTCTGTAGCTTTGGAGTAATAGCATACTATTGGTATATTTGGTATTTTTTTCCATTTGGTTGTGATGCTAACTGGGCTGTATATGAAATGCTTGGCTGTTGTGAAAGCTTCATTCTTCAGCTTCTTAAAGGAAACAAGTATAAAAATGCATATAGGGGCATGCATGTAATCACTTTAACTTCCTTCTGTTTCTGAAATCCTTTTTTTTTGTATTTTCAGGAACCTGCACTGTGAGATGGGAGAATAAGACCATGTACTGTATTGTCAGTGCCTTTGGACTTGCAATATAATTGCCTTGAAATTTTTCATTCTTCTCTTTTCTATTCCAGCACTTGATTCCATCCCACTCAAACTGTGAATACCTGAACAGCTTGTTTTTAATGCATTTTTTTAGTAACTTTTCTTCAAAGGTAGAAATTTGAAAACATGCTGTTACCTGTTTTATGTTTGTACCTAGTATCATACCAGTGTTTTCTATACTTTTTTATCACTTCAAAACTTTTCTTCAAGGTGCTAATACTGAAATCTGCTGCAGCGTAAACACTTTCTCTAGATTACTTTTCTTAGACCAATATAAATGAGACACTGGCTTTCACACTTTGTACTTTTGGTTAGCATTAAATTATTGAAATTCATAACCGTTGGTGTGATTAATTTAAACTTAAATCTTTTGTTATTGGGGGAAAATGTTTCTGTTCTTTTCAATTCTTTTCAAGACAGTTGAGGTACATAGCACAATGCAAAGTACTTTCATTTCATAGTTTTGCCAAAGTCACTACAAAGTTGCGAGAAAATTAGATTATGTTTGTCAAAAAGTAACTTGGCTGCATTTTTGGGACTGATTTTATCTTTTTATATGGTATTTTGAGCATGGAGCAGTAACTACCTTCACAAGCAAAGATGGGTAAGGAATTTTTCACATTCTGGAAGTGCTCAGCAAGCTATACCTAGGCAGTCATTCACTTCTACAGTCAGTTACATGTGTTAAGTAGGTCTTGAATTTACTTGCTTCAGTCCATGTTAATTTTGCTGGTAGTGAGAGTGATATGTTCTGGTAGCTGATGAAACATGATCCTTTCTGAAAGGGGAAAAAACTGTCTTGAGGTGATGTGATTAAATAACATGGAAGTCTCCTGCCTTCTAGAGTAAAGTTGCAGAAGAATAACAAGTAAAACCAGTTTTCAGCATAGGCTTGGGTAACGTTTCATCAGCTAATTAAAGAAATGAGAGCATACTATGAATTTCAGTAAACATCTGCCAACAGCTGTGCTGCTTCTGCAAGCAGTAGCTCACTGCTAATAAAGCTGCAAGTGTTACAAACTCATGTGGGAGAGCATCCCTGGGCTGGAGTCAGTCTGAGCAGTCTGTGATTTGCTTCTTTGTAGGAAGCCCTGTCTTACGTGTTCAGAATCTGGCTGTCAGCTAGAGCTGTTTTAAAAGAGAGATGATTGCTAATACAACAGTATGATTGCCCAGTCTGCAGAGACACAATACTGCAAATTCAAATGACAGGAGAGGATTTGTTTGCCATAGTGCTAACTGCTCAGTGTAGTCAGACTCTGGAAAGCCTTGTGCTAGACAAGGCTTTGGCCCTCTTCCTCCCTACCCATATCTGCTGTCAGAAGAGCATATCAGGTGTATGTGTCAGCAGCTTTGGGCTGGTATATTTGAGAGACATCTAATAGAGCTGTAAGGCTTCTGTATTTCCATTGACATTCCAGTTTCAAAACAGCTCTGTAAATGTACCTCCTTCATGATAAGCCACTTAATTCTTTGCACATATGTCCTAGTTAGTGCTACAGGCTGTACAGAGTGTGTATATACCTTGGCCTGAGGAGCACATCCCTTACGTTGCTGTTGGAGAGCTTTTAGTATGGGTTCAGTCTTCAGACAGAAATGCTACAACACCTGCAAAAAGAAAATATTAAAATCAGATTAAATAACATGGCTAAAACCGTCATAAGGGTCAGAGAGAAATATTCTGTATCAGGAAAAGAATAAATCTTCGCTCTCTTGAGTTGCTAAGGAAATTTTTCATCTGGATGCTTCAATACTTTTTCTCCTTTCTATCATGCCAGAATGATAGAAAGTGTAGTGCAAGAACACTGGCAGTGTAGCATCTACTGAACTATTTATTTACACTTAAAAGAAAGTTTTGTGCACTTTGAATCAATATTTGCTTCTTGGTCAAGCCATTCAGACATTCCTTGTCCTTTGTTCATTTTAGTAATAGCAAAATTTTTGCTGTTTGTTGGTTTCATGCATTTGCTGAGCTGCAAAAAAAAAACCAAAACAACAAATAAATGTTTGAGATACTTGTAAAGGCTGCATAGGAGGAGAAACCCCTTTTGCATTAAAACAGGAGTTGTGCTACAGGAAGGTAGATACAGTTTTATAGATGGTTTTATATGTGAGCAATAACCAGTCCTTCCAATGCAAGTTTTAGGACTACAGAAAGGGGTTTAGAGGTTGTGGATTTTTGGGTGTTGTTTTATTCCCACTCCCATGATTAAAATACTGCTTTTCTTTAAAGATGCATAGCAATTGTATGTTACTGTTTCAGTGTTCTACAGTAATTGATTTTTAAATTTTCATTACCTTCAAACATTTCAGTTTTAAGCACTTTCTCCAGAGGCTGATGGCTAGCTCATCTCAGTGCCAAAGTAAAGCATTTGGGTGATGAGCTGGCAAAGTCCTGGTTCTAGGTAATTAATTTGACATTAGAAAAATAAACCCAAACCGTGGATGGAGCATTCAAGGTCACGGAGCATTACACGGTCAGTCTCTGCTGTCTCTTGCTTATTGCCATGGCTCTTCATATGATTACAGCTACAGAAATGGGGGCATGGCAGCCCCAGTCTGAAGGGGAGGAGGAAGGGGGAAGGCATTTTCTGTTGCTGACACAGAGGTGTCTGACCTGTGCTAACTAAAACCTAAGGAAATGGCTCTACAATGAACTCCTGCTGCTAAACAAGCACCACCCTATGTGATACTACAGCCAGGAGTAGGCTGCATATCCTTTTGTGCAAGAAAGTTTGTGGCCATTTTATTCAGCATACAGAGACTTCAGTCTCCCCTCAAGTTTATATAAGAAATGGCATCACTCCAAACAGCAAGTAATGTGCTGATCACTTTTGCAGTCTACCAGCGACAAGCAGGCTTTTTGGAAGACAGAGTTGTAAGAAGTTGATGAATGACATCAGCATTGTCGCCATCTCTAAACCTGGTTTTCATTGCTATTAACATTCACCTG
The DNA here is from genome assembly GCA_013399455.1 of Anthoscopus minutus. NCBI lineage: Eukaryota > Metazoa > Chordata > Aves > Passeriformes > Paridae > Anthoscopus > Anthoscopus minutus. The sequence goes on from VWYI01003681.1 coordinate 29,235, forward strand.
GAGAATTCTCACTGCCAGCATGGCCTCAGCAGGCTTTGCAAAGCCACAGTGAAGCCATTTGAAAATGCCAGGCCTCTTATGTGACTTGGCTGGCATATTTTAAAAATAGCAACAAGCCCTTCCACCTTCCAAGTCTGGGCAAGATAATAAACCCCCACCCCCCCAACAATAGAAAACATCTGTGATGACACAGCCTCTTGGATTCCATCCTTATGCAATTAACCAAGTTTAAATATGCATAAGAAAATGCATGTAAACTGAAAATATGTGTAAGTCGTGAGAACAGCTTATGAGAAGGAAACTAAAATTCAGTAGAAGGAAAATAAACCCAGGACACAATATAAAGATATAAAACTTTATTATGAACATATTTAACAATGATTATGCACATAAAGTCTTCCAAGAAACTTCCTTGAAGTAAAATATTCGGTTTTCCTTCATATTCCACATCAGCATGAAGTTTTGCAACATAAATGGATAATTTGCTGTTATTAGCACAACTGACAGATACACAGAATATTTAACACGTCCCCATGCACACTTTCCCAATGCAGCATTTAATTACAGCTTCTCATCAAACAGAGCGTTTATCTTACACATTTTTATACCACTTTGGTACACAATTTTTCCATATTTTCATTTTACATATTTACAAACTCCTAAAAAAAGTTTACAGTAATGCAAAAGTTATTACTGGCATAAGCAAAAGGAAATGGGTGAGGAAATTAGGTGACTATGGATAAAATGTCACTTGGCTCAGAGAAAGACAACAGATCGAAGTTTTTCCTAGCTGGAACTTCTTCCTCAGTACTGGTACCACAGATCCAATGCATGAGCTGTTTCTCACTGGTGTTAAGCCTTAAGCTACCTCTTTTCCAGTCCTAGGGAAGTTTCCACCAATTTCAACACCAACTGTATTTGCAAACCAACTACTACAGAACGTAGCTGCTATGACTGGCTTGCACTCAATTATTGATTTCTTAGAAGCCCCTTGTAATCACTGCGTACATGGAAGTCTTGCAGTTATTAATGGATGATGTCTCCTTTAGAGCCAGGATCACTATGTGCCGTGGGGCCATCCTGTGTACATTTGTTATTTTGTACAGTTGCAGTAATGATGGAAATAACTACTACAGCAAAACAAAAGGAAAGCCAGGCTAGCTTCTTAAACAGATTTCTTCTGCTTGACCCTCAGATTTCAATACTTAGAGATGAATTTATGCCATGTACTCCCAAGCTGTTTACAATCCATATTGGAATATTCTTCAAATACTCTCCTCTCTGCTCTCCAATCATGGAAATAAGAGGAGTCTTGCTAGCAAAACCAGTTCCTCATCTGCTTCATTGCTTTTGCCATCTTACTGTATATTGAATTTGAAGCAACCAAGCTACCGTAACACTGTAGCACTTCTAAAATAGACAGCTATTTTGCATGGCAAACATTGTTTAAATATAATCTCTAAAAATGGCCACAGAAATTACTTTCTCACTCTTTTCATAGTGAGATACTTAAAGCACATATTTCCCATTCTTAGCTTTTCTATTTCCACTTTGAATGTGGTGATGTAGTGACATTTATTCAAACAAAAAAGCAAGAGAAATGGGTTGAAAACCCATTAGAAAAATTAATCTCCAATTAGAGAAAAATTAATCTTCAAGTTAGATTAAAAATATGGTTTTTAGTTAATGAAATCCCAAGGCATGACACTATTTGAAAGTTAACTAACAAGTAGTTCAGACTGTGATTAGTGTACTTTGCACATTGGTCAATTTTTATCTCTTCATAACAATTTAGGAGAATTAATATCAGAGGAAAAAATACCTGAGTATAAGAATCCTATAAATATCAGTTTTTGAGAACCTACTTCCTGTACCCACTGTTACTCCAATGGAACTTGAAAGGATTTGGCTTATGTAAACAATGCCAAATAGGTTGCCAAGTCTGATTCTGCACATTCAAACAGTTATCTCAGGAATAGTAAAAATGAAAACAAACTCTACAATTTTAGGATACAGAGCATCTCCCACATGCTTTCAAAACAGTCTAAAAAGAAGTGCTGAAGGTACATTTTACTATAGTTTACTGGAAAGAAACCACCACTAACTTGAATTACTTCTTTAGTGTTTCCGTATATGTTCTAAAATAATACCCATTAAGAAGGGGAAAAACCGGCTCTTCCTCCCCAGCCATTTCCTTGCTTTAGCCATATGACAGTGCTTTGGCTTCTAACAAAGAAACAATTCCTGGCACAATAAGTTTTTAATTTCAGATGCTCTCCAAAAATTTCACAGCTCTACATAGTTTTAGAATCCCTCTCTCTCTCACACACACACACAAAATGTCTCAGGACACATCTTTAGCAGAGCACTGTTTGAATCTCAACTACTCTGTGACAGCAAGGGCACAACCACATGAAGCAGTTCCTTTGGTCCTCTCTAAGTGAGTTCCTGCTTTGTGCAGCCTCCCCTTCATGATCTTGAACAGCCACCAGGAGGATATTGCAATGGGCATAGTCCAGAGCAGTTGTTGCATTAAAGCACAACAAATCTCCTTTTTCCCCCAATATGATTCAGCAAGTCTAGCAGGACTTCATTGCACTATTCTGCTTAAACTACTTTAATGATGAGCACAATTCCCTAGTGCAACTCAGTACCATATTGTAGTAGATTAATAGTGCTTTTGAGTCTTACATAAAGCAGCAGGGCAGAGAAATTTTACAAGAGTAAATCTCTGTTACCAGTACATGAAAAAAGGAGATACTTTTAGAAAGGTCAAGTATCTGAAAGCAAAAGTAGTTACAAAAAAACATCTTAAATAAAGAACCAAACAATGGTGTAGGAGAAAACCAACTTCTAAATAGAGAAGCAGCAGCATTGGACAAGGAATACTTAATGCCCATATAACTTTGTTCCAACACAGACTGGAATACAGATAATCACAAAATGTGCTAGTAAAAGTTCCCATCATACAGGTGGCAGCTGGTATGACAAAGAAGCTGAACTGTGCACAGAAAATGCTCACAAGCTACTCTCAGGCATGTTCAACACATGAGCAACCATAATTGTTCCTAGCATGTAGAGTAACTATTAATACAACTTAAGGGGAAATTGATGTAGAAAAAAGAACAACTCTAAAAATGAAATGTTTGGAAATTTGAAACTGTAATTCCTTAGAAAACTTTCATACTCTCTTTCCTGCAAGTAACAATCTCCTCCAGCATACATGACCAGTAAGAAGTCAGTACTGGCTTCCTTCTGAGATTTCTTGTTGCTGAAATATTTCTGTTTGAAAGGGCTGTTTAAAAAAACCAACACAGACACTTCTGCTGTGGCAGTAAAGCATGTCATGAAACATACAAATAATTTTGCACCACTGAGACTATTTTGGCTCACTACAACTTGCTTATTTGCCCGTATCTTGCACTTAAAAATCCGGTAAACTTACAGAAATGTGTTTTAAAAAATGGCCTTTAGTCTATATCACTTATTTGAAGGAAGAATAGAAAGCTTATGTCTTCTTGCAATGATTAAAAAAAAACCAAACAAAAAGCCCCCAAACAAACAACAACCAAAACACTTCATTCCCTGCCTCCAGCTCAAAAGGCTAAGGTAAAAAATTGAAAGGGAAATGAGGCACTTCATACCACAGTGCACAGTATACAAAACAGCTAACGCAAAATGGAACAGATGAATGGCAGTATGCTGTACATCATCCTAAAGAGAAAAAAACAAAACAAAACAAAACAACAAAATTGAGCAGCAAGGAAGCAATTTGAAACTCATTATATAATCTATGAGACTTTTAAATGGAAATAGAAGAAGATTTTAGTCCACAGACATCCTGCTATCAAGCATTTTATAAGACATTAAAAATTTTGGTTTCTTCAGTTTTCACCACAAGCATTTCCACCATTTGTTTTCTCAGTTTTATCCTTGTAAACAGAAACAGAAGCAGGATGCCCTTCCTGGGAGCTGGTGTTCAGACAGCAGACTGTAGGAAGCCAAAGAAGTTGTCTATCTAGGAACACTTCAGAATTGGCTGGACTCCAGATGAACAAGTCTGTCTGCATTGAAACCAGTCAATCAATCACTGTCCGACTCTTCTTTATACTTGGCTCTAATAGCTTGGCCATTCTGAAGGGGCATCTCTTCATAGTCACTCCTGTGAAACAGACACGTGTTGTAACTTCTGAACATGGTGTTCAGATATGAAGTTGGAAATAAAGAGGAAATTTCTAAACTACATTGAGGCATCAAATTGTTAGTCGGGTAAGAAGCTGGTATCTGTTTTTCTTCCGTGTGGGAGTTATGAACAACACACAATTTTTCTCCAGAGGATGATGCATAATAAAAGTTATTCCAGTGAAAGCCATTTTTCACACAGATTTGCAAGAAGCAAGATGGTACTACCACTACTCATATGTAACTAACCAAAGGCAAGCTATCCCAGCATAAACTTGTTCAGGTTAGTGCAGCGTTGGTCTCATCCTCACTGTTCCAGCTACTTCAGCATCTTTGGTAAGAGGTAAAAGCATCATGGATGTATTTCAGTGTCCAATACAGAGACATCTGACTGGGATGGGTTTCAAGTGCTACTAAAATTACATAAAATCACTCAAGTGAAGGAAGTTTTGCTAGATTTGATTATTCTTCATTCAATAAGTGCTGGAGACTTAAGAAGCGCCACTCTCCTTCCCTGAAGCATTTATGTATGAGCTGACCCTTTGCTAATTCCATCTGACTCCTGCTGTCCTTCTCAGTGTAAAAAGGAAGCCCTTTCCCTTCACAGCTCCTCCTGCCTTCACTCCATGAGTTTACCAGCATCATAATACTTTCTTACCTGTTTGGATCAGTCCCACAGCAATCCCTTCTAGAAACCAAAAAAAAAAGAAAAAAAAACCCCCACATTCTCATTGTATTTCTATTTCAGAAAAGGCTACATTTCTGTTCTTTAGGAGGAAAACTTTCACTAACAAACCCTTCACGTAATTAATATGTTAAAGTTTACAAAAACAACACACCAGAAGTAACTCTTGATAGGTATTTTATAATCTTACCCATAAATCACATCATCATCTGAATCATTCAGCATAGAAAAAGCGGGATTGTCTTTCAACTGTGATTCTGGAAAACACAAATAAGGGATAATTTACTGTGTTAAATACAGTAATATGACTGTAGTGCTAACTCAACACTGTAGCAACAGACACAACAACTTCCAAGGCAGCCACAACCACAGTTCAACAAAACTATATATCCAAACAGGAATTCTCTTCTGTAAATTCACTATCCTTCTTCTTAAGAGTTAAGGTGACAACACAATTATCTCATTTTTAGATAGATATTCTCCATGCTAGCTTCATTTCCTCCCCTGTGCAATTTCCTGTGTCATATTTCAACCTGCACATAAATTGATAATTCTTGATCAAAATTTCGCTTGCATTTAAAAAGCACAGACTTCTTGGTTATTTCTAAGCTAAAAATACAGTAGACCAAAGTTGGAATCCCTTAACTGCAAGTCAGTGATTATCCAGTTATTTTCTATCCTTAGATCAAGGAAGGATTTACACCTTTATGGTGAGATGAAAAGAAACATATACTTTCCCATTGCTATTTATGACAGTTCCCTCTAGCTTGTTTTAAGGCCTTCATTTCTTGCATAATCTGTGCTGCTTAGCCGCACTTTGTAGTTATATGTGAGTAAAATTCAATCTAGTAATTTGACATAGCATCTATTTCCTGGCAGCATTTCACCTTCTGCTGTCTAGAAACAAATATTTCTGCAACCCAGCAGAAGGCTTTCAACTTTATCTGCATCCAGCCAGTCCTTTTTCTATTCTGGGTGGAAAAATAGCATTTTTCTCAAACAGTTCTGTCCATCTCAACTCTAAATTAGAGAAAGGATGAGCTCCACAATTAAGTGCCTTCCCCCTGGCATGCTCTCAGCATACAAGATATGATTGGACAGGCTGCTAGATAATCTCATCTAGGCCTCCTTTCCCATGAAAGGTTGGGCCACATCATCTTTCCAGGTCTCTTCCAACCTGGGCTCTTCTATGGTTATGTACCTTGAACAGAATGCTTAAAGCAGAGAATGTACTCAGAAAAAACATTTATTTCAATGATCTTTATCTGTTAGTGAGTGAAATGTTTTATAATCATCATGTAAGTGAGATTGTATCCTTTACATCAGAATGCAAAACCAGAATTGCTACTGACGCAATCCTTTATCTCCCTTTACACAGGCCCTGTGCAGTCCTCCCCATGACAAGTTCACCAAAATTCCTCCCGTATTAGAGATCAGTTTCATTCCTACTTTTCCAACAGCATTTGGATTTCAGAGTCCAGTCTGCCAGCATGCCAATGTATTAACTATCATTAGAACGAAGTAAAAATGAATGATGCTGCTCCTTAAGGGCTGCCTGTGAGTCACTTCAAAGGTTGGTGCATTACATGCAAACATCATACTGACTGTAAACTTAGATCTAAGTGCACAAGAATTCAAGCCTGGCTAATCAGTTGATTACATTTGATGTGTTCCTTCATATTTCCAATACTAATTTGCTCAGGACCAGTGACTGCAGCTTTTGCTTACGTTAACTCAAAGCAATCTGGAACAGTAATGAGACAACCAGAGTACAAAGACATTGCACAGCCTCTGCTAATATGGCAGCTCTTGCCATCCATGTTTGCCAGACAATGGCTCACACTTACCATACAGCGCATTCTTTGAGGGGGAATACACAAAGGCTAATGTGTAGAGATAAAAGTTCAATAACCCATAAAATGATAAGAATTCTGCTGGTAGTATGTGTCAAGGATATTGCTCAATATAGTCCCATACATATTAACTTTGGAAACAAGACCCAACCCATACACAGTCTGTTTCAATGGAAAGAATGTTTACCTTACTGAAATTTGTGAGCATGAATGGCTAAACAGAACTGCATATTTTAAATTCAGTGACAACTAATGTACTCAAGCTATTTCAAATCTGCTGAAAACAAAGCTTTAATACAAGTTACATTTGCTGAGGTACAGTCTTGCTCTTGAGCAGTGGAGTGCATGGTCAATCAAATAGTTCTGCTCTGAATAATGTAAGAAAGCAGAGTAAGCTGGGTGTCCAGGTGGGTTTGGTTTGGTTTATTTTTAAAAAAGTTCTTCCTTGGCACAGTGATGATGAAGGAAGGAGAAAGAACTACATGTGGACAGAACTTTGAAGACGGTTTCTTGGCATTGTTTTAGATAAGTGCTAAAGGTTTTACATATTTTTTTCTCCTACCTCCCAACTCATACCTAAGCTAATCAGCAACCAGAGCAGCTGCAGTAACACAAGCATTCTCAGAAAGTAGAATGTATTAAGATGTCATGGTTCAGGGCCAGGAACACAGATAACAATCCTGCTGTCAACAGACATCAGAAATAGTGTCTCCCAAGCCACTTACATTCTCTGTTGTGACCTGTATCACACGTAGACTTGGACCAATATTCAAATACATTTTCAGCGACATCAAAACTGTTGATTTCTCATATTTTAGTATGCCCCATGACAACTGGCAATTACAGAGCAAACAACTGAGGCAGCAAATACAGCCAAATTTGCCATAATATCTCATTAAAATTAATTAGATTATGCACCAGGCATGTATATCTAAGACTTCATTCCTCTTGGAGAGTATCAAAAGCGGTTGTGATGCATGTGATGTGGACACACTAGACTGAGACTGTCAAAATGCTGACACGACTGTGCCATTACAAAATTCTGAGAGGAAATCTCAAACAAAACAGACACAACTTCATGAGTCCACCTAGAAGTCAAAGGTCTCAGGTACATCATTTTAAAGCACCTTCTGCATCAAAACAGATTAACATTCCTACTTGAGCAGTATCATAACACAAGGATATAGTTCTGATAATGAGTTGACAGCTCAGCAACAAAGTTGTCCTGTAGAACTTGTGCTCCAAAGCGTAGGTAGAGTATAACAATGCTGTGGGGAAAAAATAAAGCATATAGGTGTACTGTGTCCTTAGGCTACAAAATTGAAACAGTAGGTTGACAGAAGAGTGTATGAGAGAATAATTATGTTAACATGCTGACCATTTAAGATACATTTGCTTTGCTAGTTCTAAGTTCAGAATGATTGTTTTGTGATTAAAAGTTAGCACTCAGCTGAGAAAAGCAGAAACCCTCAGATTTCATCCACTACAGACAATCCAATAGTCAACAGCTATTTGAAGTAATAGCTTGGTGTAGGGTAAATAGATATTAACAGCAATGAAAGAAACTAACTAACTTCTGCTTTGACGAAGTGAAGCCTACAAAGCTCTAGTAGAGCTTTGCCAAGTGAACTTCTAAATCTTGTGCATCGAAGTAATATAAAGTTAGCTCAAAAAGCCTCAAGGATTAAAAAATTAAGAAATGCTTGCCATCACAATATTAAAAGGCATTCTTCAGTCTC
>VWYI01003683.1:0-11837 GCA_013399455.1 Anthoscopus minutus
GGGGCACGGTGGAAAGGGGGGAGCGAGGAGGGAGAGGGCCTGGGGGAAATCCCGGCCTGGCCAGGCGGTGCTGGCCGCGATGGAGCAAGGGCGGGCCTCTCCCACCCCCAGCTTTGATACCCTCAGAAGCCGGAAGCCGAAAGGGGAAGTTCAGAACTTCCCGGGCTTTAAAATGGGATATTCCCGGGAGTGGATCCAGCTTCTTAATAGTTTACAAAGCTGTCAGTTCTCAGAACTGGACAGCTATTGTCCCTTTCTGAACAGAGAGAAGCTCCCAAGAGCGTCTCTCAGGAAAACTGTTTCCGTAAATGCTTCCCTTCCTTCCTCCTTACTATTAACTAATATCAAACTAGCACAGGGGTGTAGAGGGACCAGCAAATACATTTACACAGCCATTTCTGACCAGACTTGAACCACTGCATTCAATGAAATAAAATCTCCACAAACAGCTAAGTCATTCATCACAAAGAAGAACAAGAACATATTTGGCTAATGGTCTCAGCCATACATCAACAGAAAAAAATAAATTTTCATCTTTCAAATCCTCTCAAAAGGATAATCAAAACCTGGAAGAACACTTTGGTGCTCAGAAAGGGAGTGCAACACTATCTTCAGAAAGCTCTTGCTACAGAAATCCTGCAGTTATGGGTTTATGCTAGACTGTGTCAAAGCCTGAGCCTGAGCACAGATCATGAGGACACAGGTTATTGAGACAAGCCTTTGTAATGCCCAAAAACTTGCAACACCTCCCTGTACTGCAGTATCTTTGACATTTTGCCATGCAAAGGAGGCCGTGCAATCTTCCCAAAGCAGAGAAATTGCAGGGTCATGTAACTCAAGTCAGTTTCTATTGCCCAGATTCATTTATCAGCCCTATTCAGAAAAGCACATTCCTTCCTCCTAAGTGGTCTAACCTTTGCTCCTCAGGTCCATTAAACTCCAGAAAGGTGCAGCAGCACACGTGGGGGATGGGGGAACAGCAGCAAAGAGAAAGCCTGGAGAGGACAGTCCCCTTTGCCCTCTATCCGTGCCTTCCCAGGAGATGGGAGCAGTGCCACAAGCCTGGCATCATGTACAAAGGTTGGACAGAGCATTCCAGGGGACAGCTGACTTGTGCTCTACAAGTCGGTGGCTGAGGCAGTTTTACATTCCATGTCAGATCTCTCAGGGGATTTAAGCACACTTAGTAAAATAGGCAATGATGAGACAAGCTCACCATCTTGGTCAGGAGCATTTGAGCATTCCTAAAGACGTGCATCTACCAGACGACACAACAAACAAGTTTAAGTTTTCTCTCAGCTTTCTTCTTACCTCAATTCCATCAAATTTCCAAAAACTGCATGTTCCAGCAACCAAAGAGCAAGAAATAAGAAATTTTTACTTAACATCTAATTCTTCCCCATATTCTTAGTCACCTGAATTAAAGGCACTACCATCAAAGCCAGAATCTCAACTTTGATCAAGTGAAAAGCTTGTTTATATTCAGGCTGGGAAACAAAAGAGACACCACCCACAGTAATATGAGTAATTCCCCTTCCTTCCTGCTAGTCCATGCTATGGATATGTGCCATCCATCACTGCTTCAGCTGATTCCTGTGCTGAAGGACAACATGCTACAAAGAGTTATCACAACGTGAGCTGATCCATCCCACAGAGGGGAAAACAACATGTTTGTGTTTTAGAGATCAAAGCACAAAACAATTATAAGCCATAGCCTCCCTTTTACTCAGGAAATCAGCAAAAAGCAGACTGGCAAGTCTTTGGGATCTCTCAATAACACTGGCACAAATCTAAGTGGCTTCTCCCAGCTGGTGCTGAGCTGGCAGTCCCAAGGACCTTGGTGCTGACCTGTGTTTTTAGTAGGGATTCCTGAAGCAGCTTTGGGGAACAAGTATAAAACACCAGGCTCCTGAATAGATTAAAAATAGCAGAACTACCCACTGGACTGAAAATGTAAAGTTAGAAAACAGCATGATCCCAGAACTACAAACATCACCATAAGTCTGATTTTGAAACTTTAGCATCCTAACTGCTGACAAGAAAGTAGTTTAGATGCTTTAATTACACAATGCAGAATCTGAAGATAACACACTTTACTGGGCAAAGAAATCATCAACTTTCCCCCAAAGAGGTCTCCCTCCTTAACCTCCTAGAAAAGGCCTCTAATTTATCAGCACCTTAAAAAAAAGTCCAAAGCGGCCAAAGGATCAATTTCACTTACACATCACTGAGCAACTGCCACACAGAGGTCCTATGCATAGAGGACCTAACTGTCTTATCAGGATTTAGGAAGGGCTTTCATATCTCTTATAAATGTGTGACTTTTGCCTCTGAGGTCTATCTCCAAAGCCAAGCCTGACACATCATTTCATGAAAGCACTTCTGGACATTCTTTGCTGGGATCAAAAGACAAATCATTAGGAACACCTGAGTTGCTCTGTTCCCCTAAGAAATGGGGCTTAGCCTTTCACCTCATTTACCACCTTTACATCACCTCTGACTTAACAATGTCTGACAATTTTTTGAAAGGGAGAGATGACTAAAATCTGCAATCACATGGAGACAGACCACTGGTGCTCCTCTTCTGAAGGCACTTCCAGATAAGAGCCAAAAGTTTATTTGCTAGTTTAGGTGAGCAATTCTCCTTGGAATCTCTCCAAACCTCAATAACAACAGAAAGATTGCAGAGCACATCCCACACAACGCCACCTTGTTTAACACAGCAAAATCTGCATGCCAATTATTGGGTCATTTTGTGTGAGGCAAGAACACCACCACCAAGAGGAGCAATCATTTCCAAGTCAGGGCAAAAGGTCCTCTCTCATCTCCCACGCACTTCTCATTCTGAAGGGACATCCTTGGCACTGCCTTCAAGGAGCTTCCCAAATTCTTCTGCACACAGGAGCTGCACAGCAAGTCCTTCCTGGCGGACAGGTATCCAACGAGCAGTAGAGTCCAGCTTTACAGAATAACACCAATGGCATCAGCAAAAGGAATGCCAAGCAGCTTCTTTTACAGCAGCTTCACAAACTCTTACTTCAAGGCATGCTCTGAATACAGTTCACATGCTGTAAAATTGAGAGCAGTTTCAGAAAAGAGTTGTCAGTCTGGAATATGGTGCATCAATTACTGATGCAACCATAGCAGAGGGCAATCCCCAGCTCTGCCAAATGTTGTGATGTGCAAGGACTCTTGATTTTTAAATCTGTGACAAACATAAATAATGGCCTTCAAAGGACTGGGGTCTGCATAATACAGGCCAGGGATTTAATTCAAGATTCTGTACAAAATTTGCTAAAATACTCCAAATACATAAATATTTCAATATATTTATATAAAATACATACATATTTAAATAATAATATATAAAATATTCCAAAAGCCAGTGTGAGCCCTGTAAACAAGGGTGCATCACTTACATCAGACATGTCTCCAAGACATGCTTCTCATTACCATCTGAGCTGGCAGCTTCCAGAGCTCTCGGATTCTCCTCTGCCCAGCAGTCCTTGAAGGATACCAATTACACAGACAGAGGCCTTCATTGACTCTGAGCAGTGACATTAGTCAGCAAAGCTTGCTGCCGAGGCCAGTGAGTTACACAACCAGCAGTCAAAGCCCACAATGATTCATCTGTTTATTAGCTTAAGTCCTCCCCTTCTCCCTCCCCCACCCTCATACCCAGCACCACACTCAATCCTGATGGTGACTCATGGGAAGAAGCTACAGACAGGCATACCTACAACAAGAGCAACAATCCCACCTGCCCTGCACAGCCACTATCTCCAGTCTGACCAGAGGCATGGAGAGGTCCGTTCTTCCTCACATCTAGGGCAATTCATATTGCCAAGGTCATCTGCAACACAAGGAACTTGGGCTTAATGTCCAGCTACAGAATGGTATGACACTCTTTTCTAGCAAAAATGCATTCCCCTACAGGCAGCATAATAAGGTACCAGAAAATGCTTCTGTTAAAAGGGGCTGCTCAGTTACAGGACATCTAAAACACCTACAAGTACAACATCTACTGTGCATTACAGCCAGAAAAACCAGACACACAAGTACTCTCTCTGCTCACTGCAAGTCTCCACAAAAAGCCTCGAGAGACTGGGGAGTGCACTAAAAGTGTTTGCAGTCATCAACAAACCATTAGTCCAGAAACAGACAGTAATGTAATGTTAGTAGCCAGGTTGTTTGTTTCCTTACAAATGTGACCTAAAGACCCCACTTTCCTCAAGCTTTCTTGTTCCTTAATATTTCACCCTCAAGCTTTCTTGTTCCTTAATATTTCACAAGTATTATACACTGCACAGTTTAAAAAACAGAATTTTTTCCTATTAGAAAGCACAGGCAGGGCAGTCTGTACAGACTGTTGCTGACAACTCTACTGTCTCAGGCAGCAAGGCACACCCCAAAAAAAACCCCCGCAGACTGGAAAAAACCTCGAAGTATTTAACAAGGTGAGCTGCAATCCATCAAGTACAGATCATCACTTTGGGGGTTCATTGCTACTGCCAAATATATAGACACACAGTTCAAACCAGTCCTCCAGATTTTCTACAATCTGATGAAAATAAACTGATCCATTTTGACAGTGGCTGCTCTATGGACCTCAGTGAAAGACAAAGGACTTGCTAAAAGGCTGAATTCTCCAGTGCTTGGAAAGACAGCTCCAATGGCATGTTTGCAGGGGGCTCAACAGCCCCAAATCATATTAAGAGCTCACAAAAGGACTGGATGATTGGATTGAGACAGAGCGAAAATGAGACCAAGAGGTAAAGAAGCACTAAATTTAAAATTGTAAGCTCTCTGTTGATGTTGAAAAACAACCAGGGAGCAATGCAGCATGCCGTGATGACTCCAAGAGACAATCCTCAGCAGAAGGGAATATTTCTGTGGCAAGTGACTTCACAAGCACCAGGACAGCAGGTGACTAGCCCAGACTAGCTCCTCGCAGGGGCAAACAGCTGCTGGAGATGTTTTGCAGCAGTACTCTTACATTTTAAAAAAACATACTAACATGGTACTAGAGATCCTTCTATTAACACTGGAAGGAAAGCCATAGGCAAAAATGATCAATATCCTAAAAGTCTGCTGAGTTTGGTAAGGTAATTCAGAAGCAAGTTAATACACTTTCAGGAATACCCACATAATGAGGGAAGCAGGCTTTCAAATAGCAAGTGGTCTGCCTGCTGTACTTCCTTAGCACAACTTTCTACACATTTTCTCTTATCACATGGGAAAAAAATACACATACGAAAAAAATATATCCATATAAACCTGGTAATCCCTAGTGCAATACTTAAGGGTCAAATGTACCCAAAGAAAACCACATCCTCATCTGTACAAGATGCATTTTCTTAGCAGCATGTGGCTGCTGAAGCACTTTGAGCAGAGAGAAAAATCTATTGTGCACCAACTGATGTCCCTTGTCAGAAATGTCAGATGGCCAAAGTACAAAAACGCTTTGTTCCTAAAGGAGCTTCCCCCTCCCTTCTCTCAGACCACACCTGCAGCACTAGGAACAAGCTTCTGCCCTCCCGAAACAAGCAGAAAAAGATTTTTTTCTTAATTTGCAGGAAAAAAATAAAGCACAAGCACCCTGTCATCTTCAGCTTGCTCTATCCCACAGCCTACACAACTGAACAGACTCATTCTTGGATGTCTTGTTTCATCTGGCATGGTCTGAAGAGGTATCACAGCAAACTAGAACTGTCCCTGAACTATGGACAGACTTGGGCCCTCAAAATAGATTGACTCTAATAAAGCAGACGTTATAACCTGACAACACAGGCCATGTAGGAAACAAATCACAGTCACTGTGTCCCTCTACAGGGATATAAACAACTGGGTATCAGCTGGGATGAACAAACAGCCACCACTTTGCAGACAGTTCCTGTATTCTGGCCCGTTAGAGGCAACAAAAGCAGCGGCATCCTGACTGAACACTCTGCAGGTGCAAGAGCTCACCCTCCTCCCGGGAAAGAAAGGAAAAGGCCTAGGGAGATCCAGGGCTGGGAGCAGAAGACGAAGCTTAAGGAAGCTATCAAGTTAACACTTGCTGAAAAAGGCCTCAGCCATCAGAGACTGCAGCATTCTGTGATTTACAGAGCCGAATAACTTTTCTCAGGAGAAAACATGCGCATTTAATTCAACATCCCAAGAAGTCTTAGACACCCAGCTAGCAGCACATTTCACTGTTAACCCAACAGTCATTAATAATTATCCCTTATAAAAAGAAACACACCCTTCCAAATTATTTAATAACCTACTTCTTAAAAGTTTGATATGCAAGGATATAGTACTCTTCCCACTATTACTCTGAATAAAATCCACAGTTTAGACATTACACGTCTTCAGGTGCTCTTGCAGGCGTTGCTTGGACCTGGCTGCAGACAATTAGCTTCTGTCAGGCTTCTAACTAAGACAGACCTATGAGCCAAGGAACAGGAATCCACAGGAATCCACAACAATCCACTTCCCTTCAGGGATTATCGCCATGCAAGTATTCTGAGGACAAATTCTCAGGCAAAGCAAGGCCAAGTTGAGATAAACAGAATACCTGGGTGGATTGAACTTCTTCGCTCTCCCACAGCAAGTCCAACTTAGCTGGCTCTTCTCAGAATACTTCGCAATTTTTCACTGCCTTTTCTTTTATAAATACGTTGTTTTCTATCATATCAACGTCCAATGCAACTATGTATTAATATAATTTTTAACATAATGAGCAGCACGCAACTCCAGAAATGATTTCATGCAAAAATAATGGTAACTCACAAGATAAGTCATTATTTCCTCCCTTAGGCAACAAGAGAGGTCTCACAATAAACTATCATCAATATGCTGCCAGATACCTCTCCAAAATTTTGCCCAAAATATTTTGAGTCACCTCTTATTGCAACATTTGATGACACTAAACATAATGATTAATGATCTAGGAATAAAGAATGCAAATTGTGGTTATTCACAGGTGAAGGCAAGTCATCTAAACAAGCCTATCTCGCTAGGCCATCTGGATTGCTCCCCCAGGCCAGGGTGATCTTTACTTCCTCAGCTTCTGTTATTCAAATCCTTTTTTCCACTAACAACTGCATCTTCTCACCTCAACAGTAGTCCTGATACCATTCACAGTCCCAGAAAGTACTTTGAGCATTCTCACCCAAAAACCTTAATACGTTTTGACTTAAGATGTATTTTTAAAATGCTGATTTAATAGGTGGGACTTTTTTAGCCAGGCACTGAAGTACAGGAACAAGATGAAAACCTCGAGGAACAAGATGAAATTACACAAAATCTACTTTCCATATTCACATACTGATGTATATTGCATGGCCACTGACTGTGTTGTGAGTCATTTCACTTTTCATCCTTAAACCCGTTTCCTTGGTTTGGGTGCCCCTCCTCCTTAGAAAAAGCGTCGTAAATATTTAAATCTGATCAGGTCCACCAACAACTCAAAAACACTCTTCCTCACCACTATCATGAGCTTCAGAGGGAGGGTTTTCACACACGTATTAAATATGTCCCATGCAGAAAGCAGTTCCTCTGCGAGAATCTGGCCATCCCTGAGAATTTAGGGGCAGATGGCAATTGAGGTGCTGGACTCAACTTGAATAGGACTCGGCGTCTCTGAGCATCAGCAATCCTGGCAACAGACCTTTATACCCTTCGAGAGCATGACCCGGCATCATTTCCCCCAGGAGGAGCACAGATGCCACCGAGCAGCGACAGCCTCGCCCAGGCCATGGTACAGCCCTAGGTATAAAGGTTTTTTCAGGTCTCCTAAGGGTTCAGGGAGACCACTCCAGAGCCTATACGATCTACACACAGATCTCCAGTTTTGCCCGAGGGCTACAAGCCCGAAACTACAGCCGGGCAGAGGGGATTCCAGGCAGGACGTGACCCACCCGCTCTCCTCTATAGGAGGACACAGATGGGACCGGAGCGGACAGACGCTCCTCGGTGATACCCACCGCCGCACCCACCCCCGCCGCAGGGAGCCATGCCCGGCCCGCCGGCTCCCCTCGACCCGGGGGAAGCGAGCGAGGCACAGCCCCTCGGGGAACACAGCGCCGGGGACTTCCCCCTTCCCCGCGAGAGCTCCCGCCTACCTCCAGCGTCTTCACCAGCACCCGCATATAGGCCTCGGAGATGCCCAGCGAGATGCCCAACGCCGAGGGCAGCACGATGAGCCCGAGCACCACCACCACCCACACGGCGCCCACCTGCCCCACGGCCCACAGGACCCCCATGGCGACGGGACCGCGCGACGCCAACGCCGCCAGCAGGGACAGAGCAGGCCCGCCCTCCCGCCGGCCCTAAAGGCCCGCGGCCGGCCCGGCCCACCCCCGGCCCGCCCCGCTCCGCCCTGCACCGGGGCGGCGAGGGACCCTGCGCACGGTGGCTGCTCGAGAAGGGCTAAGTCGGTACGGGTTTGGAAGCTGATGTGCCTTGGGAGAGGACGCCCGCGGAGAGGGAAGCAGCTAAAACCGGGTTTAGCGGACGGCACGAAAGGCTCCTGGTGTAGGAGAAAACGGCTCCAACGGGTGCGGGCGGGAGCGCAGCGGCATTGCCGCGGCCAGCCAGGTGCCTCGAGGCAGCAGTCTGGGCTGGAAAGCCGTAGGAAGCCCGAAACAAGAAGCTCGGTCAGCAAAAGTGAGAAGAAAAACTGGGGAAAGCTCCCGGGTCTGTGAATATCAAAGAGGACAAGGATAGCTAAAGAAAGGGAAACGGGCAAGCTCTGCACTGGCCCGCCTGTGTTTTCTCGTGATTTGAGCGGGGAAGAGGGAATCACTGAGGGCGCAGCCCGCACCCCGGCATTAGGCCCACTCTAAAAGAAAGGAAACTCTGCCAGTGGCTAGAACCTTTGCCTGCCTCGGCCTGTGCACAGCAGTCCTACGGCACTTGGCATGCCTGAAGGGAGATGGCAACCGTGACAAAGCATCCCGGGGAAAAGGAATAACATCATCCTCCGAGAAAAAGGCAGTCCGTGTATTTTCTGCATCTTTCCATAAGCATTTCCTAGAAATGGGATGTTTGGTGTGCCTCTCCGAAAAAGCCAGGCCAAGTGCTTAGGATCCACTGAAAAACCTGAATTGGAGTCCAAGGCCCAAAGCAGTATTTCCAAGACAGTTGTGTGGACAAGAGTTTTCTGGCTCCTGCTTTTGGCTCTGGTGTCTCTCCTCCTATTCTTTGCCTCATCTGTTTAAATAATTTCTCTAGGGCAGAAGCAGGATGATCCATAATGAAGCAAGCCTCTAGACACAACAACCACAATTGTCCAGTTAGATCTGACATTGCCAAACAACACTGAAGCATTTTCATTCTTCTAAGTGTTTAGTTATGTTCATGCCCAAAAGGCCTGGTTGGGATCAAGGCCATAATCTGTCAGTGCCTTACACATGATAATAAAGAGTTCTTACTATCTGCAGTACAAGTGGTTTTTAAATATTACAAAGATGTGTGGATCCATACCTAAAGCCCAGAACAAAAACAAATCAAAAGAACATTACTTTCCATACTGACTGTTATTTATTACACACCCATGGGTAAGATATTTTAATTTTGTATTTTATCTGTTGCTTCCTAAGTAGAAAGTGATACAGATTTTTAGTGTTTGCTTGGGAATTCTCATCTGGGATGCAAATGACAGCAGCCAAAGGCTTGGTTGGTTTGTTTTCATCTGGCGTTAAGGAACAAAAGTCTTCATCCGAAGGACAGATGTTGCTCAAGCAGAGAGTTTCCTGAGGAAAACAGTACAGTGTTCACAGTAACAGGTCATATAGCTTGTATCTTCCTGACATTTCAGTACCTTCATTTAGACAGCAATATCTAATATTGCCATCTGAAGCAGGAATTGCAATAGATAATCCTGTGCAAGGCAAAGTGTTGTCTTGTGGGTTTGCTAAGTAAACAAACTCTGAAAACTGAAAAGAATTTGACTTAGTCCACATGCCTGTTAACCTCTGCTTTAGTGAAATGGCACACCGTATGTCAAATTTGATGACGTGGCAAATTCCTGAGTCTCAGAAGGCTGAAATCCATCAGTGTACCTGGAGAAACAAAAGAAGATTCTGGAGACCTCTCCTTGTAATATTCATCTCATGGAATTAAGGCATTGCTTTTTTTTTTGCTGCAATTGCCTGTCTATTGCACCTTCTAGCACTGTCCTCAAGCTCCATAAAAAAAGAGTAGGAGGGGAGCAGTCTCTTCCAACACGTGTTCTAAGAGCAGGGAAAGGTGGCTGGGTTGACCCCTGCTCTCACTACACAACAGTGGGGAAAAACACTGTGAAAATGTATTATGATAGGAGTCAGTTTTAGGCACAGGCAGCCATCCTGGTTGAGCTGAACTGCAGCAGGACAGAGGTAAGACTCAAACACTTATTTTTTTGCATCCAGGCTTCCCCTTTATGCTTGCCTTCATGAATAATTCACAAAGCCATTAACATTAAATGGGGAGAAAAAAAATAAATTCTGTTATTGAGTTGCTGGAAAAACCACCTTCTCTGCCTGGAACAGCAGGAAGGAGACATGCCTGCTCATCCAACAGCCTGCTAGTGACAGAGCTGCTACCAAAGTCCTGTCATGACTATGCTGAAGTTCGGCCTTTGCACAGATCTTGTACTCCCATCAAAGAATAGTTGGCTGTTAAGGCTGTTAACTGAAAAAACTGTTGACTTATTCAAGAAAACCAGCAAACCTATTTGCTCTCTTTACCAAGTGGCCTTTGTCCTTTAATGGTAAAGCTGTTGTAAACTGCTTGATCACCTGTCTACTCACAATTCAGTTTCAAATTGATTACGTCATTACATTATATTTGTTTGCACTGTAATCTGTGAGGACATTAAATTTCTCTGCCTCACTTTTACCAGTGAGCCTGTTTTCCTAAGAGAGGGTGATTTTTTTTTGTTCAAGCACTAAGACCATACTTTCAGTATGTGTAAGATAGCATGATTCCATTGAAGATAAAGTGACAGTTGTAACAATTTTCCATGCTTTAATTTTCTCAAGGCCTATTTTATGTAGGAAGGCTACAGTTAGTCATGTTTCTAATGGAGTATTTTCCAAAACATCCCATGAGAATATATGACTGTTGCTATACTTGGAAGAAAACATTTTCAGGTATCCTTATATTTCAATTTATTTCACAAAGTACAGTAGATACAAAAAAAGCTGTGGTTGAAGTGATATGCTTCAAGTTTTCCTAAATCAGGTGCTCCAAATGCAGGCAAAGAGTTTTGTTGGTTTTTTTCGACTTTGTGAGAAGTTTCTGAGAGTCTTAATTTTTTTCCTATCAATATTAGCAATACTAGTATTTTTATGTCTGCAGCAAGAATAAGTTTATTGTCCAAATAAACATGACTCTGTGATGTAATACATGCTTTTAATGGGGATTGGATTGAATCAAAGACAGAGGAAAAGGATCAGTCTTACCACAATGTTTTTCTAAATTTTTTGTTGGGTTTTTTTTATTGTTGTTTGTTTGGCTACACTTATTTTATCCCCCCTAATCAGCATCTCTCAAATTTTGGGTGTATGGAACATGGCTGCAAACTTGGTTTCCAGAATGGGGAAAATCTTATTAAACCAACCTGGGAAGAGAGCCTCTCTCTCATGAGGCTGTCCCAGTCTCCCTTTGCTAAGTTACTGCATGTGGTATTGGCTTCTGGTAGGTCAGATCTAATAAATAAAAAGTAGCATTTAATTTTTCTCCTGTCACTGGAGTTGGGCAGCTTCAGAATATCAAACAATTTTATCGCATGTAAATATCAATGTTTTATTGTAAGTAAATAGGGTCAGGATGGTTATCCCAGTGTCGCTGGAGAGCACAAAGGAGAC
>VWYI01003685.1:0-14550 GCA_013399455.1 Anthoscopus minutus
TAGTGAGTTTTAGCTAGCTCTAAACCCGCCACATTCTTTAGTGCATTGGCTGAGAAATTTCAAATTGGCAATTTTAAAACGACTACATGTAATTGGTGTTTCCGCCCGGTTTCAACTGAACCTGCCACACCAGGTCAGAACACTCTAGAAAATAACACATTAGTAAGTGAATAATTTTATAAATAACTTAGCAAGCAAATAGTTTTCCATGTACTTTACTCCAGAATCTTCCTGAATAACTGCACAATGTTTGAGGAATTCTAATTTTAGGATATTTTATCTTTCTCTTCTTCCTGGTTGGATGGTCCATAACAGACTCCATCATGATATCTGTGGAGATTAGGAGTAGAAATTAGTTTAAGTAAACTGTAGTGGGATGAATAATCTTAAACATTAATCTCAGTACTACAGACTGAAATATATCCTGAAAGACACCTTTACAATTCAGACCTTTGGGTGGGACTCAGCAGCTCATGCAGATTCTTCAGTATGGGTGAATAGGAGCATGTAAACACTTTCTACACTGAGGAATTGTAATAGCATAAGAAAATATAATCAATATATTCAATGTAGTCTAGAGAATTTTTCATGTTTCCTCAATTTGAAGAAGTCATGTGTCTCAGCTAAAGAAGTCTCCAGACCTCAGTCCTTTGACTGGCTGATTCTCCCAGGAATTTAGTTTCACATTAATTACTAAGCATTACACAGAGTCAGTAGTAATTCATGTAGTGGAAATTGCATCAGCTTGAATATAACCATGATATAAATAAATCCCAGTCAGGCTCTTTCTCTGTCCCTTAAAACAGGAAGTAGGCCATGGTTTACAGCTTTAAGATTGAACTTACTCCCTCAAGAGCAAGATGGCCCTATTCATGATGTCTGTTTGCTAAAGTGAGTGTTGGTGCAACCTCTTAAACTGTTCCCAAGCCCTGACTAGAAAAGGGCTAGCTAGAGCCAAACACTATGGAAAAAATATCTTCTTGTGCCTGAATAGAGTTCTTGCTCAGTTTGCTCGTGTGGAGCCTTTTAGATTAGCGTACTACCAGCGGCTTTGAGTTCTTTGATGTAAAACATCTGATCAGAGAAATTCCACTTATTCTTCTGAGGTTTCAGATGAAACAATTCACATACCAGAATTTAATTCTTCAGGCCATCAACAGAAGACAAGCGACAAAATATTTCTGAAGGCTCTGAGTCCATTCTATTGTACAGACATTAACTACATATTTCATGTTGAATGCTAAGTCAATGTCATTGAATTTTGCTATAAATATTTAGAATTAATGGCCTTAATCAAAGCAATTAATTAATTCAACAAAAATACATTGATTAAAAGAAAAACTTTCTTCCAGAGGTCTGATAAGATGGCAGAAGAATTATTCTATTTTTAAATGCAAATAAAATGTACATAGCCAGAGGGAGTATTAAATTTTTACTCTGGTATTAAATTTTTATTGTCTCAACAATAAAATTATTCTTGAGTAAAATCCCTTAAAACCTCCATGATTCAGTAGTAGCATATAACATTTCTCTTGAACACTGAAAGAATATATTTGGAATTCACTTACAATTGTTACCCATTTAAAACACAGATTAAAGAATATAACAATACAAAAGGCTTCTTTATAGCATTAATGTATTTAATTCTGTTATTTAAATTCAAAATTTTCCTTGAAAGCATGCATCTCCATATCCATTTTGCACTACACAAAAGGGAAATACATAATGATGGCTGACCTTGGCTGACTACCAAGTGCACAACAAGCTGCTCTCACTCCCCTTCCTTATCTGGACAGGGAAGAGAAATTGCAGTGAAAAGTTAATGAGTTGGGATAAGGACAGGAAGATCACTCACCAACAGCCATCACACACAAAATCAAACTCAGCTTGGAGAAGCTAATTTAGTTTATTGCCAACCAAATGAGAATAGAATAATAAGAAATAAGAACAAATCTTAAAACACATTCCCCTGACTCTTTCCTTGTTCCTGGGCTCAGCCTCACTACCAATTTCTCTGCTCCACTGCAGGCCTCCATGGCATGCAGGGGAACAACCTGCACAAGCATGGTCCTCTCCATGGGCTGCTGGGGAATCTGCTCTGGTACCTTCTTCAATGACCCTGGTGTCTGCAGGGTTATTTCTCTCAAATTTTCTCATTCCTCTCTCCCATCTGTTGTTTTAGGGAAGTTTTTAGCCTTTCTTAAATATATTATCATAGACTTGCCACCAAAATAGCTGATTGTTTCATTTTTGTGGGGTCCATCTTGGAACTGGCTGGAACTGGCTCTTTTGGACATGAGAACAGCTTCTGGCCTCTACTTTCAGGCATGGTGGCTGTAGCTCTCCTGCTACCCAAACCTTGCCATGTCAACCCACTAATACATAGTGTTGAATAGATTGAAGGACATCTGCATTTGCAAAAAAGAAAAACAAATCATCTCATCCTCTCTAACCAAACCATGTTAAGATGTTTGAAATTTTTTTTTAATGAAAAATATGAAATAATAATATATAATGCATTCTCAATTTACTCAAGCCATGTAGTGCCATTAGAGTTTTGAGAAGTAAGTTGGGAAGAAGGAAGACAAGTGCAATAAGACGGATTCCAGACCTCCAGTTAGCAATTTACACATTTTTATGTTATTTCTCTGATCATTTGTCTTATCAGCAGATTTTTAAAAATTTTACCTGACTGGCATGTTAAGGTAATTTTTAAGGTTCATCTGTCAATCTTCATTTTATTCTTGGACTTCTCAATTGTAATTACCTTTCATAAAGAAAGAAAATAGGAAAGTACTGGCTACCTTGCTTATCAATTCTCATGTGAGTACACACACATATGTATATAGTGAGAGAGAGACTATATACAAACTATATATATGGTTTATATAAAAAACTCTATCTATGTTACCATGTAGAATATACATATGGGAATAAGTTATGGAACACACAAGATCTAGATAACTCGTTACTGTATCAATTAAATGGCCATGATGTAGCAATATATAAAGAGCACAGCTGCCATAAAATATATGAGGAGCCATACAGAACCTTAAATATACCCAATATGTATAGATGTGTTGTATATACTGCATAAAACAGGTGATGCCTAGGTGATGGGAAGTTTATTGAGTGACTATTGTTTGTCAGAGAGGATAGGAACCTGTAGAATCTAACAGTTGTGATTGGTGGTGACTGCTCCAGAAACATCTGAATCAGTGGAGAAATGAAGTATGTCTACATATTTTGGATATCACATAGTCATAGTCTTGTCAGAATAATTGGTTAGCACCACTGTCATACAACAAAAAACAGTTGTAAAATAAAAATCTGAAGAAAAATCCCTAATCCTGAAGTATTTGCTTTCTCACAGTACATTCATAATTATTAATGTCTTTATTGTTGATACTGAAAGACTTAGAAGTCAGGAAAATTATGCTAACTCGTGATCACACTTTTATTCTGCTATGCAGGAGTCCCAAAAAATCGTATTCATCTTTATCCTAATAAAAGTCATTAAATGCCATTCAAGGTCACTCAGGATGAGAATACAGCCCCCTTTTTCTCAAAAATTACTGGTTTTCTTTGCTTCCAGCATGAGAACTATTGTCAGCAACATCTGATTAATTTAGAACATCATCCCTTTATGTTTGCGTACCTTTGTCAAGTTTTCTCTCTCTGCAAGTGCTATTCCAGTTCAAACTTTCCTAACAGTAATTTTGTGTGGTTTCGTCCTTTCTTATTTTTCAGTCATGTAATACATGTGTTATTCCATATGTACATTTGTACAATTTTTCTTTATTTTAAACATAGCTAAGAGCATGCTGTGTGATATGGACACTTCTACAGTATAGACCATAAGCAATGTATAAAAAAAACATTATTTATTTATTTGCTTGTTTGTTGTGTTTGGGGGGTTTTGATTGATACAGAATGGTAGCAATTCTCTGTTAAAGTATTCTCTGAAATGCAAGCAAATGAAAGGAGCATGTAGTAAACAAAAGACAGTATTATATTAATCACAAAAACACTTTTAAAGATATAATTGTACTATAGATATAAAAGCAACACATTTACAGATTTGCCATCCACACTAAAATTTAACCCCCAGTTACAGAAATTTTTAGTTTAACTTAAAATATTCTGATTTATAATTCAATATATTTAGCTGTTTGTGTATTAGATCTCTGTTACTCACTACATTGATATTCATTTGCATCCTGATATGCAAAATCAGTGACTGTCTGCTACAGTTTCAGACAAATATAAAATAAAATAAGTTGTATATTGTTTAATATTTCTAGTTTTGTGCCCTCTGTATCCTGCACTTCCTTCCTCATTTTACTGCCATTTCAGAAAAACACTATTGAATAAAAAAAAAACCTCTGAAGCCATTTTGATGCCATAAATAATCTTCTCTGCTGTGGATAAACAGAACAAAACCATCAAGATTGAACAGATGCCTTCAAATAAATTGCTGAAGTTTCAGTCATTATAATCAATTACAAGCCTTAGAGAAAGGGACATTCCTAATCTGAATGCTATTATACAGGCATGGCGCTTACCAGAAAAAAAGTTTAGAATACAAGCTTGAAAATTTTATCAAAATTGTTTGACAGCCAGATCCAACAAGGAAATCATTCTCTGAGAGGACAAATCAAACTAGCAGCAGCCTGTGGAACCACTGAGTAGAAAAGTACAATATTTTTCAGTTATAGTTCTTATTAATTCAAATAATTAATACTCGGCTTTGTGATGGGATATAATCATGATTTGTGACTTTTCCTGTGGATGTGGATTTGTGGTTGGTATTTGTTCCTCTATCAATATATCTAACACATCCTGTTTAGGGCACTCTCTAGTACTGGCCTTCAAAAAGAATGTAAAAACAACTGTGCGAATTACTGATTCATCAAATCTGTATTCTAAGCTTCACCAATTTTATCTCTGCTAGCAGGATATACTAAAAATTTGTTTGTTTCAATCTTAGGAATCTATGATAAGAACTAACACTATTTTTATGACTGATCGTGTATGGCTACTCAGCATACTACTATTACAAGCTCTTTAAATCTTTGATTTTTAGTTTAATCATCAAGACATTTCCTATCAAATATTTATTTCCACATCTGGAGGGGAAAATATTTTCTGTGAATGTATTCAGTGGAGGTGATATAGAAGACACACCCTGACGGCAAGAAAAATACTGTCACTCTTTCTTTTTCAAAGCACAACTGCTTCTTTTTGTCCTTATCTTTAGGAGTTCACCTTCTGCTGCAGTGCATAATGCATCATGCTTCTCCTAGCCGTCCATCTTGTCTCTGACTTTGGTAGAGGTTTCTTGGTTCTCAAAAGCAGAAGTGTTAAATTGAAGTAGGCTGATATTGTGATTCAGGCCTTACTGAAAGCTATGATTTATTCATTAAAATTGAAACTTCTTTTGTAGGTATTTGGAATGGCAGGCAGGGATGAAGTGTGGGAAGAGCTTGCTAAATGGTTATTTTTCAGTGTATGGAATAACTGAATAGGCTAATTTTAAGCCTTTTTATTTCTCTGAGCTTCAAGAACTCATTTTCTGAATGAGAACATCTGTTCCAGCACCATTTTTTCTAGCTCAAATAATTGCATGACTATGGCTAATAGAAGTATTTGCCTCTGCTGCTCCTCATCACACTCTTTTTAAATTGTAACATTTGTATATTGATTCTCCCACCCCAAAACAAGATCTAATTTTGTGTGAAGCTAAGTCACAGTAACAAATATACAACCCCCCCACAACCACCCAATGTGTGTGTGTGTTTCAGTATTCAGTTAATTAGAAGATTTTTTTTTAAATTATAATTATCACTAATAGATGAAATCCAAAGTAGGGTTCTGCTAGCTATGCAGGATGTTAAATCCATTACTTACTTCCTACAACTTTCATTAGCTTAACTGGCTAAAGAAATGTCCAAAGGTATCTTTGTTTACTAAAAGCTCATCTTTAGGTCGTCAAAGTCATAAAAGTGTATCGTAGAGGGACTGGTTACAAGACACTGCGATTTGAGAATATTTTCCCCTCATAGAATTAAATGTTAACAGGCTTTTTATTCAAAATAAGCATTGCAACAACTGTTGATTGCCACCATGTTAAAGACAGTGGATTTTGTTTATTTAACTGTGTTCCCAAGGAAAACAAATTTTAATTATTTGTTCAATAATTATTTTATCTGTATTTGTTCATTCACCAGTAAACTCTTGCTCATTGCAGACAGAACAAACAGTGAGCCAGGACTCTCTGAGAGGAGTAGTTTTTCAGGAGTGGTAGTCAGTAGGTCTTAGAGAAGGTACAAGCTACTGTGCATAAATAAAATTGTTGAATGCTTTTTGATCTTGAAATCCAATTACTCCTGAACACCACAGTGTACATGAATCTTCACTAAAGAAAATATCAGTATATATAAATATTACTATAGCTCTTTTAAAAACAAAAAAAGGAAAAAACAAAACAAAACAAGTAACAACAGCAACAAGCACAATAATGGCTGGAGTTGGGAGGGACTTAAAAGATCACTTAGTTCCAGCCACTCTGCCACAGTCAGAATTACTTTCTGCTAAAGCAGGTTGCTCAGAATCACATCCAACCCAGCCTTTAACACTTCCAGGGCTGAGGCATCCACAGCTTCTCTGGGCAACCTGTTCCAGTACCTCACCACCCTCTTGGTAAAGAACTTTTTTCTAACATCTAACTTAAGTCTATCCTGCTGCAGTTTAAAACCACTACCCCTTTTCCAGTCACTTCATGCACTCTCCATCTTTCCTCTAGGCTCCCTTCAAACTTCATCACAACCAAACTTCATCTCTATACTCTTCCCACATTACCTGTCCTTGTATCCACTGCCTGTGCATTTACATTTTTCCCTTTAATTTTACTAGCAGTTCACTTCTGTAATATAAATGTGTATAACTAGTACGGATATCTATATTTTCTTTTACTGGTAGAATGATTGCAGTTTATGTATTATAAAGTGGTAATATTTATTTTGTTGTATAATGTTGAAATGGTAATAATTTGATTCTCTCAGGCCGCATACACATTGCATTTCCATTAACTCAGTAAGTTTGTAACACCATAGAGAATACAGCTAGGAAAATGTTTGTAGATCCCAAAAATGTGGAATTTTCCATTAGCCTATGTTATAAACACAGATCTATTTTGTGTGTTAAGTTTCAAGTCTCATGTCCCAAAAATTATTTATATTGAATCCATATAAGGGCCAAACTGATGTAAACATCTTCATGTCATTGTTTATTTTCACTAGGCTTGGAGGTTTTGTATGTATGTGTATTTCATAGGAGAATATATGTATCTATCATGATGAAGTATTTTTAAATATTAAACAACTTAGCACTTGGGTTTGAAATTACTAGTATTTAGCTTTCAACCTGTTATATGCATATTCTGTGAGTGATCATTTTAATTTCCTTGTGAAATAAGCGTTTAAGTGTGTGTGAGTTTTCAAACTACTTCATTAAGGTTATTTTTGGTTTTTTCCCAACAATCTTTAAAGGTTTTTTACCAGGCCTTGAAGTGATAGGATAACAGGGAACGGTTTTAAACTTGAAGGAGGAAGAGTTGTATTAGATGTTTGCAAGATGTTTTTTACCATGAGAGCAGTGAGGCACTGGAACATGTTGCCCAGAGAAGCTGTGGATGCCCCATCTCTGTAAGCACTCAAAGCAAGGTTGGATGGGACTCTGAGCAACCTGGTCTAGGAGAAAGTGCCTCTGCCATGGCTATTATGTCCCTGCCTTAATTACAAAAATTATTTGCTCAGATTGACCCTTAAGAATGGTTTCATGAGAAGCACCATTTTCTACATGTTGCAGTGGTGATGTCAAACATTCCTAAAACAAACAAAACCAAATCAATATGTATGAATTATATTGAATTATGAAATGCTAAAATATTTTGCTAAACTATATCTAAAATGTCAAATAAAAGACGGTCTAGAAGAAAAACTCTGACCCTGAGGCTAAATGGCTCTGTCTGGCCTGCATCCATTCCATTAAGATGTGCCTCTAAATCAGATTTGTTCTGGAGCCAGGCAAAGATTGAGACAATTGTGGATAATAGGTGTGTGAGTTCCTGAACTCACTCCTTGAACCTCTACTTATGAGCAGAAATGAAACATCATTTTATGTCATAAAAATATGAATAATAAAGAGTATTAATCTGGAAAAAGTTATACCAATTTGATGAACTCTTTTCTTCCATAGAAGGATTTTATGTATAATAATTATGTATAAGAAAACAAAAAAAAATTCTTATTCATGAAAGCTTGAGATTTTGGGGGGGTTTTTTGAAGAAAGGGTCTCTGATGAACATTTCTGTTACTTTTTCTTAAACACTCTTAACTGCTCTGTCTAATGCCCTTGGTATCCTTTCTGGCAAACACACCATGAGGAACTGTTTCAGCATCAGGAGTACAGGTATGACACTTCTTTGTGTAGTTAGCTCCATATATTGATTTAAACATCAGAGACCGATGGTATTTCACAACAATGTAAGTTAGGAGTATGTGGAAGGTTACACCTTTTAATTTTGTTTCAAATAGAGGGATCCTTGGCTTCTGAATTTCCTTTCCATATTTCATATTTAAGTACACCAAAGTCCAGTGTCATGCTCAAAGCAGTTCAGGACTTTATTCAGTTGGATTCTTGTTGTGTACTGATGTACAGTGATCACTGTGACTACATTTCATTTTATGCCCCTATATACAATTCTGGCCTCCTTTTCAGGAGGATATCTTCATCAGGTTACAAGCAGTGTGAGGAAATTGAACTGGTATTTATAGTGATATGAACAAAAGATTCCTAAATCTCATCAAAATCTATCAAAAAAAGCACAGGAAACACAATGTCTCTTCCGGACTCCAAAGATTATCAAATCAACAGCTATGTATTGCTAATCACAGAGTGCGATAAATACCACTGAATCTATGGCTGCATTGTGGCTTTAGGAAATCTCATAAAATAATTGTTGTGATGGCCTGACACATCCAGAACATATCCATCTTACCCAGGTAAGAGGTACCAGAAACATCTAATATTCATTTAAATGTTTTGGAATCTATAGTGTTAAAAAAGGTAGGTTGATTTTTTTTTTCCATCTAACTTAAATGAGATTTAATGGATGCGCTAGGCTGTAGTGTTATTTAGATTCCTACAAATATCATTGTCATTTTTAAGTATGAAAATATTTAAATATCTTTGTTAGGAACTTTTGTGGTTGCTAGGTTGCAGTATCTGAAAATGTCCCCATCTAAATCAGACTGATCTTTCCTGTAAAATGTTCCATATGAAAATATTATTTTCTGCCTAGTGTGCTTCAGGGCAGTTCATGTCCTTAATCTGTGCAGGGAATCACTAAAATAATCTGATTAAGGCCTTGTTCAACTTGGAAAGAAGTGGAATGTGATAGATATAAATACTCCCTGTTGCAGGAAGTAAATGAGTTGCATTAAGATTCTCACTCCTTTGACAAGGATATGACCAACAAAATATAACAGATGAACTCTCCTAGAATCCAATCTTCTTAATTTAGATGTTGTGGTGATGATGTTAGAGTCCATCCTTTCAGTTAAATTTCAGCAGAATCATTTGGATACATAGTAATTATTTATTTTAGGACTGGGCAGTGGGATTTTCAAATCCATAATGGTTTTCAGATTAGAATCTGCTTCACAAAAGTATTTTTTCTCTAGGTTCAGTCTTCATAATTCGCCTTTACATTTTAATACTGTTTGTGAAAGACTCTGTTTCACAGGAGCAAAGAAGTACGATGGAAATTGTAAGGATGACCTAAATGTTGTGCTTATGTAGGAAAGAGCTTGAAGTTCACTCCCTGCTTATTTTCTTTAATGCTTGTAGATCCTGCTTACCACCGGTAGCTAAATTTGCTCAAGCCTTAGATGGTGAACTTTCACCTAGATATGTTATCATTTACTTAGTTATGTAGAAGGCAGCCCCTGAGCTGGCTCAAGTCAGAAGTTGAGGAATATAAATCATCAGCAGAAGCTACAGCCTTTAAGAGATTAGAAAAGAAACATCCCACTCAGAGATGATGAAAAGACTGAATGAAGTGAGAAAGGACCCCTGACTCCAATATACTAATATTGATCCAAATTCTTGTGTGATGGGTGGGGAACTTCGATTTAAGGGTATAATTGCTGGTGTCTTTCTTTGTCCAAGGTCCCTATGGAGGCACATAGCTAAAGCTGTAATGCCACTAATATATTTCTAAAAAGTATTTTTGTAGAGGAATCTATGTTTCAGCTTGTTGATTTAGTGGAAACCTAGAATAATTTATAGATTCACACCAGCTGTGGTTGCTCTTATGTGTAACTTCCATAGCATAATTTTGGTCTAAGACAAAAATACTTAAGTCCCAGAACTGGGGTATCTCATCCATTCCTTTTTTCTTGCTTATTTCAGCTGAGCTTTTTATTCTCCTAGTTTACTTCTTCCTTTCTTTTTTTCCTCTTTGTCTCCCTCATCTCCATTTTTTTCCCTAGCTATACACACGCACTCCTCAAAACTGGGCAAAAAGTAAATGCACATTATTCTGAAACTCTGGGTTTCTGACCCTGTATGTAACTACAATCTAACCATGTGAGTAGACAGGAAAATCTTGAAAGGGTTTTGTAAGATGCAGTCATAGTCTTTGGAGATTGTGGCCTGCAGTGAGTTTTGTAGAATATGTGCAAAAAAAGTCTTAACTCATTCAAAAAGAATGTATTTTTCTAGAAGCAAACGTAAAAATTAAAAAAAAAAAAAAAAAGAATATGACAACCTTAGGCAGTTCATTAAGTCTCAAGACTCGCAACTTTATCAAACAAAGGAACTCCACATTTCTAAATGTGTACTGTACTAAAATATATATACTGAGACACTGCAAAATCAATGATATGGAACATTATAAGCAAAAAAAAATATTTCTTATCAGTTATGACCACAGGAATAAATTTGAAAAAAAAGAACCCTACTAACAACAAAAAATAGTTTTCTAGTACTGAACATACGAATGTAATATCATCTTGCTAAGTTTGTACAAGTGTTTTTCAAACATCTACATATTCCATTTGTTATGAGGCTGCTGATTTGAATTAATGTAGTTGCAACCTGTAATATATAGACTTTATATAGTCCCAGAGTTTAATGGGGAAAGGGCAATCACAACACACAGGCAAGCCTCCTATATACCATTGAGTTTCAGCAGCTGAAGTTTTGAAAGTGACTGCACAAAGTTTGTGAAGCAGAATATTACTATCTTTTGTAGATGCATTTTAAGGCATTTAATGATGATGAAATTTAAATATTCTCTAAATATTTGACAAGATAAAGAGAGCATTGAATAATTAAAACGGAGTGTTAAATGGTATAATTATGAGGGAAATACTCAGCAGTCCTACTGACAGCCAGGTAGATTTTCTTTCCCTGTTATACAACATCCATTTTAGTATTTCTTTGATATCACTAATCTGATTTTGGTAATAGATTGATATTTTATTTGCTATCACTTGAATAGTGCTGTGTAAACTTAGGTGAAAATTTGATTAGGTTTAGAAAATCCTGCAATGTATGCTGATTGCAGTTACATTTTAATAATTTTTCTAATAAATTTTCAAACACTTGTGAAGTTTGAATTACAATAATTCACAGAAAGTTATTGACTTTTTGTCTCTTAATATAAAAAATTTTCCCTTGAGAGAATAATAGGAACATATACCCTCATCAAAAGAGGAGGGTAACAAACCATGAGAAGGCTGGAAGAAATGTCCCACAAGGAGTGGTTGAGGGCTCTGGTTTTTTCTAATTTGGAGAAAAGAAAGCTGACACATGATGTTTTTGTTCTGAACAGTTTCCTGAGGAGGGGAAATGGAGAGGGAGGTACTTATCTCTTCTCCCTATGATCCAATTGTAAGGAAAGTTCAAAGTTGAATGAGGGGAGAGTCAGACAAGATGTTAGAAAACTTTTCTTTACTGAGAGGGTAGTCAAATCCTGGAACAGGCTTTCTAGAGAGGTGATTGATACCTCAAGCCTGTCAGCATTAAACAGGTATTTGGACAACACCAAATACCAAACAGGTATTTGGACAACATGATTTAACTTTGTAAGTCCTGAAGTCTTCAGAAAGCTGGGCTAGATGATTACTGCAGGTCTCTTCCAACTAAAATATTCTCTCCTCCCCTTCCTCCCATTCTTGTCATCCTTTTTAGATTTCAACCATTGATTTCAGACAATTTCTTCATATTGCTAAGATAATTTTGAATTAAAAAATTACACTTCAGAGAGCTTGCACTCACGACTGTTTCATGTCATTCGGAAATTTTTAAATGGGCTCTCCAGTTCTACCAAAACTACAGCTGAAAATACTGAACAAAACACATTCCTTCACAGGTCCTTATGAATCCCCACTAGAAAGACAGTCTGATAACCTAAATGTAAATTTATTTTCTTGATTGTACATGCAACTTCTTGGTTATTTCACCTTCTTCATGAGTACTTTTTTGTGAAAATGTCATTTCAACGAAAGTTCCACTAGTCAAAGTGAATCAGTTTTATTACTTCTTTTATGAATTCTGCCAGGTTTTCTATGAAAAGACTAAATTAAATTAGTTTGACACAGTCAATTCTTGACAAATCCCTACTTGATGATTCCTGACAACTCTATATTTATCCTCTCTGTATATTTTTATCAAATTTAGATGTTTAACTGAATATTCATAGGCTTTTTCTCATTTTCCGCAGTGTTGAAGCAAAAGAAAATTGTTATTAACTAATTACTGAGTCCTTTTTTTCTTACTTTTATTTATAGATCTAATACTACTTCTAAACCTGTTACAAGAGAAGAGCTGAGCAGTCATCACTGGTGGTTAAAACAATATTTTAAGTTAGGTCTTTACATGCCACAGATTTATCCAAGGCATCTTGCAATCTAATTTAAGTAGTAATTTCTTCTGGGCTTGTTTTGGTCCACACTCCTATGCTACTGGCCAGTCACAACTCAACTCTTATATTCTAGAGATCAGAACATCATAACTGAATCAGTGATCTTTTCTGTATCACCTATTTTGTAAATGTACTTCACAGTTAATTAAGCTATTTGTTGTTTATCTTCTTCTCTACTTTCATTCTATTTATTTTATTCAACATAAGTTGTAGCTCATCTTTCAAACTCTAAGCTTCTTATGTGCTTTTTTGATACACTAAATTTATTTATTCATTTAGTATAGCCCTATTTTTATTTTTCTATGACTACATTTTATATTCAGACTATTAAAAGAGTTTGTGGCATAAAAATTTCTTACCAGAGTTCCTAACTTTTTTTACCATTAAGAAAAATCTACTGTATTCTCTTTTGAATCATCTTTAGCTCTTCTTTTATTCGGGTGTGAGCCAAGGATCAAGTTATTGATATGATGCAAGAAGAACTACAATTACTGAATAACCACTCTGCATCTCCATGACTTTGGTTGCCCTTGATAACAATTAGGCAAAGCAACAAAGTGTTCAGAGAATGAAAAAGAGACTTACCATAAGGGATGACCATAACAATTCACAAGAGGCTATCATGTTAAAAAATTAAATTTATATTTATTCAGTGGTATGTTTTTAATAATTTTTATGTTCAATGATTTCTCCAGTAATAATACTTTTAAAATTATTGCAGTGGGAATTTCACATCATTCAGCTATTTTGTTTCCCACCCTTAAAACCTCATGTGAAACAAAGGTAGTTCATATAAATAATTTCTTTATGTTCTCTGGCACATACTTATATGCCTATCTTTGTATTGATATTTCTACAAGGCAAAGTGTGCTCTAGCACAAATTTTAAGGGCATACCATGTTGTGTAGTGATAATTTTATTGGTTTTGGTTTGGCTTGTGCTTCCAAGTCAAATGTTGTTCCATGTTACAATGGTTGTTGAGATATAGTCATGTTTTCTATTGCTCTGAAGAGCATAGATGTATTATGATTTAGGCTATTAATCATATCTATGCTTTTTAGGGTTTTTTGGGCTTTGAATTCAGGAGATTTTTATCGTCTCTTTGCAACATGGCCTTCAATTCTCAAAGGCAGGGAACTATCTTTAAAAAGCCCCACTTGAGTCTAAAATTCACCCTGTCAACTGAATATGTCTCCAGACTGCTGACAGTGCTTATCAGAGCACCACTGATTTTGAAAAGGAACTTCAGTGCCTTGTTCATGGCATTTGGATGTATAGATCTGAAACAGAATAAGTTTCTTCTTTGTTGCTGCCTTAGAAAGCAGCATATTTTTTATTACATGATTATAATACCATTTTCTGGGACTCTAATACCATAAATGAATAAGATAATAGGTTGGCACAGTGGCATTTCTATCTCCTGCGTAATTAAATGAACCATAACAGTGTAGTGATGTTCTAATTTTATTTGGCTTTGAAATCCACAGTACAGAATAGATTCTTCTGTTCAATCTTTTACATGTGTGAGCAATTTCTAGGAGAAGTAGAAATCTCTC
>VWYI01003691.1:592-16108 GCA_013399455.1 Anthoscopus minutus
TCTATTTCTGGGCTTCTTTTCTTGCCCACACTTTCCATCTTATTCTTATTTAATTACAAAAATATATTTGGCCTCTATTTTGGGTTAAGGTTTTATTTAACCTGTTAATTTTCTATTGAAATTTTTGATTTGGATTATTATGCCTTTCTGAGAAAAATAATGTTTCAATCAGAGTTCCCAGGCAGCTCAAATCCATGCTTGGATGAGAAGTGTGTGCAATCTTTCATCACAGATTTAATTTTTAAATTTAAAGTATTTATGGTATTAGGTTGCACAGCATTCTTACCTTTAGAAGTATCTCTGTCAGTCATAGGTCTAAAAACATATTTGAAGTCACAGCACGCCTTTTAGGAAGCTGAGTGCTTTCTATTCTAGTGTCAAAGAATGGTAGGTACCTAACAGTAAAGAGATGTGATCAGACCAGTGACTTTTTAAAAAGTCATTTTTTAAAATTTTAAGAAATTACGCTTCCTTACCTGGAAGCTGAATCTTCATTTTTGGGGCAGAACTACTTTCCTTATATGTTCTTTTTGGCAGTACGGTACATTTGGTTGCTTTACTCCAAGCCACTCTTGGAATTAAAAAGTAATACCTAGCATTTTGAACTAGGACTTAGTTCACTGCACTTAACATGCTGATATATTCTGTCCTCTTTGGAATGGTAAAAGGCTTGGCTCTCTCAAAGTGTAAGTTTAATACAACCACTGCTTGAAACAGAGGTACTAAATCTTGTTTGAAACAACTGAGGTGAAGGAATGTTTTGACAAGGGATAATATTTATTACTTTATTTTCCTCTCAGGTTTGCTTATTTTATTCTTGAGATAGAATTGAAAATAATCCATGTCCATAAATCCACATGCAATGGTGAATCCCATGGTGATAGTCTAATAATAGCAATCAGCACAGCTCCTACAACTTCATCTGATGATTTCTCTTGGAGACAGACCGGAGAGAAAGCTGCACAAAAACATTGCTCTTGCTCATTCACTGCCGTGTTCAGGGAGGGGTTTATCTGGTGGAGACAGTTTGCCGTGGTGTAGACGTCTACATCTGAGCAAATGGCCATAACCTCCCTCTGTAGTTAAGGACTACTCAAGCAGTGCAGTTTAGGGAGAGATTTCTGTCTTTAGCAGACATCTCAATGAAGATAGCTAATTAGGCATATTTTCTCATATGTATGTTACCTGGTTGAAGGTTTGTCCTTTTTCTCTGTTGAGTGAGCATCATTTTAGCTGTCGATTCATATTATTTTTGTTGCTATATATAAAGAATTTGCATAGTAACTTCAGTAAAATTATCTCAGAAATCTTTGAGTCTCTTCAGACTAATGTCACTTTCCTCTGACTATTAATACATCCTTAAGAAACTGACTTACTGATCTGTCTGCTGTAATTTATATGGGCACTGCACTGAGGAACATTTCTATAGGAACTATATGATTTTTGACTTCAGGAACGTTTTGTTAAGGGAAAAAAAGGAGTTTTTCTCTATATTTCTTCCATTAAAAGTTCATTAATATTCCACATATTTCTATATATCTGCACATATTTCTACATGTCTTTAAATCTGAATCTCTTTAGTCACTTCCTATGTTTGACTGCAGCTGTTTCACTGCCTAACTGTTTTATACATGGCCCCATGCTGAGCTCAGGTACATGTGAGAAATAGTACCTTGAAACTGTGGTAGTGTATTGCACAACAGACTTCAGGAATTCAGTTTTGCAAGAAACTTGAGACCTGCGTGTAATACAAGATTTTTCAACTGCCTACAAGCCAGTTAATCCTCATAAAAAAAGGGACTGAAAGAACTCCTTTTGGGAAGACTGTTTTTCAGGAGTACTTCAGGAACTTCTCTAATTAATCTGAAACTTGAACAGCCAGGTCAGTAGCAGCATATATTTCAAAGTCAGTTTTCTCTCCATTTCTGCAAAGTTACTGGCCAAGTTATGGCCAAGTTTATCCCTGCTTTAAAAACTTGTTAATGAAGACTAAGTACTTATCTGTGCTTAGAATAAGATTAGAAGCTCTCCTTCTTTCGACTACTTGTGTATGAGGATGGGCAGTTGAACACATGCAATCACACACACTGATCTAGAGAAGTGATTTCTGAAGACACTTCCAAGTTGGCAAACTTCTGTGTACCTTCTTAAATTTTTTTTGAGTGAGAACTGGTGCTCTGGTGTTCTGTGCTCCCAGAGTCTCTATCAGTCTTGTTAGTATTATCTGTTACGTTTATTTTTAGCACCCTCTCACAGCCAGAATTGTTCATAATCACCTCATGACTGGCACTAAGAAGGATTCTCCTGCCCCACCTCCCCATTTTTTTTGTCCTAGCCCTCTAAGTCTGTTGGGAGAAAAGCAAGATCTGCCCTGGTCAGAAAAGCACTGGCTGCTCTCCTTCCTCTGTTCCCGTGGCACAAATTACAAAGCAATCAGAGACTATGTCCTTTTAGAGGAGATATTAAAAGCAGTAGGATTACTTAGGCTGGCAGGCAGGTGAGAGGATATATAAGACAAATATAAATGTTCCAAATTGTAAAGACTTCATTAACTTATGACACTGAAAGTTGGATTAGATGATCAGGTGTTAGGTTCCTTCCAGCTGAAGCATTCTACTCTATTATATGATGCATAACTAAAGTGGTGCTCAGTGAGATGGGATACATTCATGAGAGATATACACAAATAATATGTCATATGCTGCGCGTTTAACTAATAAAATTCGTGGTTAAAGAATATTATTTGACAAGTATTCATTGCTTAATGAACTTGCTGGGTTTCATAGTGAAATTAGCAATAGGATCAAGAATGACCTAGCCTTCTGTTCTGAGAAGTTTTCTATTTTATTATCACACATAAATTACATATTTAGTTACATCATGATGCTGTGAAACCATCCTTATAAGCAGAGAGAGGTTTGTTTTGCAAATGGATATTGTGTTTATACTTCTATATGTCTGATCTACTTTTAAAATTATTTTCTAAATTTTACTGCGTAGTTAACAAGTGAACATGTCCCACTTTTTTTACTGCCTCTACTGCTAGCTGTACTAACAGTTTTTTCATCTTCCAAGCAAAAAATAAAAGAAACATTTCTTTGAAGCCTAATTACATAAAGACAAATACAAAAAAATATATAAAAACTTGAAAAGTAGAATAATTTTTAAAGTATTACATTAAAGGCCATAAAAACCTCAGGATCTGAGATGCTGGCTAATCAAATCTAAATTACATCCTAAATCAAAACTGGTTACATGCTGATGTTTAAGTGGCATAATTCAGAAGTAAATCTGATTAAACTGGAATAGTTATATTGGTGTCAATGTCTTAAAGACAATGAAGCCCCCTGCCTACTATGATATAAGACATTCTGCAACAATATGTACACCAAAGATATGGAGTTTCCAGATGCTGTGTCCTTAAGAAAAATGGTCCTGTAACTCTGAGGAAGCAGAATGGAGCTCATAAGCCCAAAGTGTCAAGTTCTGTTGCTGCAAAACTCTGTAACAACGTTTTAGGTTGTCCATGTCTTGTTTTCTGTAAGATGAAATCTAGTTTGTCTAGAGGGACAGGTTGATGGCATGGCTTGGCAGAGTAGAGGCTTGAAGAGCTGAAGCAGTAAACCACTGAAACTATGAAAAACAGGGTACTCACTATGCTGTATTCGTCTGAATGAACGTGAACAAACTCACAATTCAAATGTATGCTTTTATCTGCAAGGCTAGTACAATGCATATCAATGGGGTTACTTCTGGATGTTGGTGCCATTTCCAAATATGCTGATGGCACCATTCCTTTGGCAAGGGCGGAAGAGCAGGACAGACATACTCTCAGTGACACCATACAATTTCTTATTTCATGAAGAGCAGCAGCTTGTGTGTAGCCTTGTGTGCTTTGTGTGTAGCCTGTGGGACTTCAGATGGAATGAAAGCTATTTCTCTCCCAGCAAAGTTTGATATAGACAAGGTGTTTTGGTCTTAGGACTGCAAAAGGTGTGTGTGGGAGTTGCTGTTTCAGATCACTGCCCTGAGGCTGGCACCAAAATTAGGCTGGGATGTGGTACCAGCTGCTCAGCACCAGCAGTGATGTACTCTGGCAGTTTAGCAGCAGGACTGATCACATTTGCTGTCAGAATACCTCTGCATTTCATATGTATTACCCTTATTTTTCTAGAGTTCTACTGTCTGAGAAATTTCTCCCTCCTTGATAAACATTCTTGAAGAAATTTATTAAAACTGAGTTTTGGGTTAGGTTGTGAAATTTCACTGTCCTGGTTCCTTATGCATGGAAGAGGAAGGGAATTTTGTCTTAAATCTGGCTTATTTTTTCTCCTGCTTTATATGTGCACTGTGTAACTTTTTGTCTAATATTTAGGCAGATAAGTAATAAGGGCCTATTATTCTAATACCTGATTGCCTGTGAAAAAGAGGAGTACAATTACTTTCATTTTTAAAGAAACGCTCGATATTCACAGAGAAATTCCAGTTTTATAACTTATGCCCTGTCCTTAAAAGTAAAAATTATAAAGGAATTCCTTTATTAAATACAAAGAAGGAGAACTCAGAGAATTCAAGTACTACTGCCATTGCTACCCCTCTATAGAAAAGGCTTCTATATAGATAGCAAAAAGAAAGTTAAAAGCAACAAAGACAGTATTGACTCAGTTGTATCAAGTGACCTCAGTTCAGGTCTCTAATGACTAATTCTGGGACCCTTCTGATTTTATCACACGTTACCTTTTTTTCTTTGACTAATGTATTTTTATCAGTATGCTAGACAGGATGTAATTATCTTGTCCTTTTAATCCTCACAACAGCACAAACAGTTGCTATTCTGTACATATGTGTGAATGAACTGCATGTTGTTTTTTAAAATATTTAGACTGGCTCCACATGTGTCTTTTTGCTTAGGAAATAGAAAAGGGTCAACTTAAGGCATTCACAGATAAGAAAAACCCTTGTCTTTTTTCAGATGTACCTTTTATTAAAAAATTTAGAGATCATAGCAGAGTTTTTGGAACACAACAGGCTGTGACAGGAAAGGGGTGCCTATGTACTATTGGCAGCAACTCCTTCGATTAAGAAAACATGTATTTTTGCACAGTGAATGTTACATGTAGCTTTTTCATCTATAGAATAGATAGATGTCTTAGGTTACCGTAAAAGGAACTTGAACATGGCCACTTGTCATAACATTCTCGACTGATTTCTCAGAACATCTGCTAAATAATAAAGCATAATTGTGCCAGTTCAATCCTTTTTCAGTAGAACTGTGGAGCAATTTCTGAGATAACAACATTGTACGGCTGGTGTAACAATATTACAAGGCTCATAGTGAGGGTTCAGAATCTACTCTAAACAAGCAAAATCCATAGGTGATGGCAGCTTACAATTGCTTCCTACTCACTCAGTTTGAACATCTTTGTGCATATGGGCACTGAGGTGTTTGGTCTCAACTTCACCCTGACTCTGAAAGCCATCATAACTTGTGAGTATCAACAGTCAGAAAAGGTTTATAAAAGTCACTTTTCTCTGCTGCACATCTAGAAAACTGACAGGATTACAGAGTCCTCCAAGGCAAAGACAAATAAAAATGTGCAGCAATGCCTATGGTGATACCAGAGGAACATCTATAGCTTGAGTGTGAAAGAGGATTTATAGCAGAAGGTCAGTAGAAGGTCAACTTCAATAAGAGAGGAAATTTCTCTCAGCCATGCTTTCCTAATAATTTTCCTGCATTTGACCATCTTTATAACCCAAATGAATGGGTGTTTAAACAGTATTGCCCAGAGTTTCAGGGAAAAAGCCATTTGTTCCTCATTCATTTTCTTGTTTGTTTTTCTACTGATTAAATTACAGCCAGTAATCTACCTGGGTCCAGGGAGGGGATAAATGCATGTTGTTTAACACTAAGCTTGTTTGTTTGCTCTAAGTGAAGTACA
The DNA here is from genome assembly GCA_013399455.1 of Anthoscopus minutus. NCBI lineage: Eukaryota > Metazoa > Chordata > Aves > Passeriformes > Paridae > Anthoscopus > Anthoscopus minutus. Next base: position 6,535 of record VWYI01003691.1, read on the forward strand.
GTGAAGTGCTCATCTAGTATTAAGAACTAAGTGGTATAAAGCTACTAGTTAAAAAGTGGAGCTGAGACTATACATAACAAGAACAAAACTTCATATTTAGAGGTATAAAGCTGAAATGCAGAAGGAACATTTTTTAGCACCTTTTTGCAGTCAAAATAAAAGTGTTTTATTTGTGTGTGTGTTAAACAGTGAGGGATCAGTAAAGTTTTCTCAGTGGGTTTTTTGACAGATTCAAGACAGGGTCAAGACATTAAGGAATGCTCAGTGTCCAGAAACCTTTAGAAAAGTTGGGGGAAAAAAATGTGGTCAGGAACTTAGAGGAAACATTTGTGAAGGGTAAATTAAATAAGCTTAAGAGGGAAAGAGAATAGGATAAATGGGTCTCAGCTATTTTGCTGTGCAAGCTCATTGAGGTTAGAAACATACTTTTTTTTTTTTGCTAATAGCCTCTCTTCAATAGATATGGTAGCTGAATTGCTAAATTATTTTTCTACTGAGAAAGACTCATAGTCTCATCTTTTCTTACGTAAGAACAAATGCTTTTTGCATTGTCTGACATGGAGAGGAAGATACTAAACTAAGCTCCTGCCAGCTTAATTGGACATGGAATGAGCTTTGTTCTGCTGTAAAACAAAAGGCATGAAATAATACTATAGATTCTGAATGGAATGTCCTCTTGCTAAAGCCCTCTGCTATTTGCTTTGGTTTCCCATTATCCTGTTTCTCAGGGGAATGCTTTGCTGCAATGGCTGTATGTAGCCTTCTGGTGCTAGTTATAGAATGGCCTGTATTTCCAAAGAAAATTATCAACCATTTAGAATAGAGCTTCAAAAACCCTGTTATGGTTGAACTGCAGGTAAGTAGGTAACTGAGGAAACCAAAAATATTTCTATTTTAAACAGAAAAGCCTCTTTTTGTGATTTAGTCAGGTCTGCCTAGATAGTAAAAGTATTGGCTTCATCAAAAGTGAAAAGATTTTTTAAAAAAATATATCTCACATAATTTCTCCTCAAGACAACATCCTAGTCCATTTAGTAGCTCTGAGTGTATAGTGTCTTCTGTAATATTCCAAGATGGCTGCAAAATATGGGCTGTGTCTGGAAATTGCATTCAATTCCTAATTTGTCAATTATCTGATTTGTGAATGGTGTTTATGTGAATATTCATACTTCTATCTCACCTGAAATGTCTGAGGATTAGCAACAGTAAAATGCTATGGGATTTGTCCAAGTGAAAAACCTCAACATGACTGTTATCAGTAGGCTACACCCTTCACAATGCATTTGAAAAAGACCACCATTGAAAAATCCAGACAAGCAGGTTTTTACAAGTAGTGAAGCAGAAGTAGTGGCTTAATATAGTCATAGTTGTCTTCTTAAAAATTTACTCCTATAAACTGATCTGAATTTAAGAGTGCAAAGAAATAATGTTATTCAAAAGAAGGCTTTATGTCTCTTGTACAAAAAAAATTCCCAATTCTCTGAATAGTATTTAAATTAGAAAACACTAAGAGATAAAAAGAATGCTTGTGAATTGCAGGTGAATGAGTCACTGACTCATCTCAATACAGCTCCGTGAAATAAATGGCTTATCCTTGACATAAGATGAAGGATTGACTGTTGCCAATGGCTCCATGACATAAGATTATGGTGTCTGAAAACTACAATGACAGGATGTTTCTTATACTACAGTATTAATGTTTTACTAGATTTTTTTTTTCTCCAGTAGTAGTAAAGATTTTCACAGAAGGTGTTTTGGAATTCTGAAAGTTCAGGCGTTTGAACGCAACAGTGTGCTGAGCTGGAAACTAGTGCGTAGGACTTAATCTGTTGTTTGGTTGAGGTATTTTTGCCCCCTCTCCAGTGGTCACATTTGCCTGGAAATCTCTTTGGATCTTTCTGAAATCACTCTGCTGGCAATTCTTTTCGGTTGGCTCATATAATCTTGGTGTGTCAGCAGATTATACTAACAATCCTCATCTTTCTTACAACCAATTTGACAGACTAGATGAAAATACTGCCATTGTTCAGACATTTCTGTGTTTGTGGCTGCAACAGATTGTTGTTCCCAGAGCTGGTGCACAGCTGAGGCCTCTGCAGGCATTGGGCAGGCTGTCAGGAGGCGAAGAGGCACACACACACCCCTTCTTCATTCCACAACGTGCTGCTCTCCAGGACTTGGATCTCTGCAGGACACGGGCGCACGTGTCCTTCTAAATGCAGCTAAGACTAGTCTGGGCTGCCTGAAGGTGCATGTGTGTGTACAGACACAGAAGTGAGCACACACATCTGGGCAGGGTAATAACCATATCTCCTCACTAGCAACGAGGACTCTTGAAAAACAAATAGAGAATGACATAAAAGATGTCTGTCTATAGCTGTCTATAAAATAATGCATACAGTGACAGGTCATATTCCATCTTTTTGGGGTAGGAGTGCTGGGCACAATTAAAATCTCTGTACAGGACATCTGCTATATGTGTGCTAAGATTTAGCACAGGTTTCAGTCTGCCTGTATTATTTATAATGAAATGCTAACAAAATTCAAAGGGCAGTGTTGCTTCTCTTGTGAGGTTTTATAGCACCTTAACATCTTAGACTGTATTAAACTGTGAATCAGTCAGCCCAGAAGAGAAGGATGCCAGAATGCATTTAAGAAAATTCAGTCAAATGATAATACAACTAGCTGGTGGTTATGCCTCTAATTTCTTATGTGACAGGCTTAAGACTCCTCTACTCAATATGAGTTTTTGTTGTTTTGCTTGGTGGCGTAGTGGCATAAGCTAGACTCAACTATACCCTCTTTATGCACATAGTGAACGCGCATGTACAGTGAAATGAGGGAGAGAAAAGGGTTTTAGCAGTTAAGGTCTCATCTACATCACAAGGTAATTTCTCTAGAATGAGATAAACTACAGAAAATCAATATTCTCCTACTGATTAAAGTACTACATCCATAAGGAAAGGCCCTTAATGTTTGTGATTTTCAGTTACTTAACCTCTGAAACATTTATGTGATTAGTTATATATATATATACCTTGTCAACACATTCACTTAGAAAGTGCACAGCAATTGTATTACTGCCTTAACTCTAGTGCAGGATTCAGCAAAACACCACTATGATTCAGGGCAGGTGGGATTTTATCCCAATCCTCAGCCACAATGAGTTTTCTGAATCATCTAAGAGCTGTCTTTAAGGAGCTGTCTTATATACATCTGCCTGGAAAGACTAATGTGTATATGTGTGTATGTGTGTATATGTGTGTATATCTGTATAAAAACACACACACACACACACAAATATATGTAATATATATGCAAACACATGTATGTATAGATATACGTTTATGTTTATGTCTTTATCTATATATGTGTGTCTACTTGTGAGACAGAGGAAGATTCCCTAAAATAACATATTTATAACTAAATATACAGTGCCTGTGTTGATCCTTGAAGTTCTCTTCATAAAGATGTACAGCTCATAATGAATGAAGAAACAGAGCTTGCCTTTGTGCATTATGCTTTGTTTGGAATAATATTTCCCTGTCTACTGGTTTTTAAACTTAGCTGCTCAGATTCTTAATATCCCATAAAATGAAGACTTCCAATTCTTGCCACACGGCTTGTGAAAGTCTTGCTTACTAAATTAGATGTTTCAGAGGAGGCTAATTAAATATTCTTGCAAGTTTGCTGCCTAATTTAACTACTGTGTTTTGCTTAAATGAGTCCAGGTGATTTGTTTCTAGCCATCCAGGTCTCTTTTTGTTTTCAGAACTTTTGTAAAGGGATGAGGGGAATTGAAGTAACCTAGGGTTGAGAGAGATTCAAGTACACCACCTGTGTTTTCCAGTAATGAATCACAGAATTGCAAACTGGGGAATGAAGTATCTCTCTATGGGCTCAGCCATGGGCTCAGCCTTGAGCTCAGAGTGGGCTGCTCAGGGCTTCTCCCAGACAGGGTATGACCTGCCCTTTATTGGCAGCTTGTGTTTCTCACTCTCTTGCCACACAGCACTGTGAGGCGCCCGGCTGCATCTTCTCCTTACACTCCTCCCAGTGCCAGGAATGCTGCCTGATGCCTCCTGTCTCAGCTGAACCAGCCCTGGGCCGGCAACCTTTTCTTCCAGTCTAAAGGTTCCAGCCTCACTGTACTGGTGGTCACTTCAACCAGTTTGTGGGGTCCTTCCTGTACTGTGCAGCCAAAACTAGACACAGACTGGTACTGACACCATGACCTTGCCTTTGTTCCATTTTATTCCTTCTATATACTTTAAACAAAATATTTGGCATGCAAAAGTGTATTTTGTTGTTCCTTTTCTCTGTTATCAATGTTATATGTGTGTGTGTTAGTGTTTCTTCCAATCTTGTCTGTCTATAAACATCAAAGAATTAATGTGGAGCAATCGGTTAGAAAGCTTGCAGAACTTACTGCGCAAACTTTGGTTCTATATAAATATGGAAACTTTAGACAAATTTAAAGGTCTATGAAGAAACACACTTCTTTTTTTCTCTTTCTATTTTGTCTGCCATTTCCTAAATAGTTTTCTCCTTTATCTTTTTATTTAAATCATGTTTCTTTGAACATTTTTTCCCAAGTACTCATTCTCCCTCTGTGTTTGTGCTGGGAGCAATTTTCCTGTAGTGCAAGTCTCATGCTTCAAGCAAGGTCTTGAGTATGATCAAAGTGTAGCCTTGAGGGAAAAAGATGAATTGAAAAAAGAAAGAAATATCATGAATGAGCCACTAAATAAGGGAAAACAGAGGGTTTTTTCATAATTTCTGCATATATGTGTGCACAAATATTAATTTATTTTTTTGGGGGGAAAAAAACCCAGGACCCTCAAAGCAATGATAGATAGTTCAAATTTTAGTGTGACCAAGACCTGTTTGATCATATAATTAAAATTATGAGTGATGTTTTACACCAGAGGAGTGGGAAACATGAAGTTCTGCAAGTGGAAGGAATAGATCAGACTGAGTTTTAGGAAGAATTTTAATTGCAATAATGAGAGAAAATAGGCTTGATCTTTAAAGAAAAAGAGCAAAAAACCTGATACAGTCTTTCCTACTCTGGGTAAAAAAAGTAATCTTTTTGATATAGCTCCCTCATATTGTACTTTCCAAGTCTAGAAGTTACATTAATGGGAACTGTAAAGATGCTTCTCTAGTAACCTATGTGTAGCATGAAGGGAGTTGTCTATCTGGAAAGAAAATAAAAATGGAAACTGATGATGGAAATCAGATCCTACAGAGGAGACAATGAAGTGAAATGAAATTCACTTCTTCAAGGAGTGAATGTGGGACCAAGGTTTTTGTTCTTACCACAGTATGAAGGAATGGCCCAGTCATTTGAAAGGCTGACTGTGAGGCTTCAGAATTTCTTATCAAGCAACAAAATAATCAGCAAAAGAAACAACAGTAGCAAGGACAAGTTCCTAAATTGTCAAATGGCAAGGTTAAAATGTTGCTCATGACAGTTATAGCATAAGAACATTCTCATGGAGGGGGCAGACATTGCCAAATGTTTGCTGGCAGAACAAGGAAAAGCAGATGAACAAAACAAGTAAATAATTAAAAACTAATGTCACAAACGCATCTGATTTTGCTTCTCCCGTACTTTAACATTCTGCTACAACTACAGGTCTGCCAGCACTTGAAGAAGTGTGTGTCCACAGAGCATCTGCAGAGCTTTATATATAATGTTCATTAGATAACTGCCCCAGGTAAATAACCAAAGAGAATGCATGATAAATATTTAGTTTGTGTCAAATTTTAGCAATTTTTTATGAATCTCTTCATTAAAATACCTCTCACATACACATATGTGTGCATGTGTTAGGGAGATGGCACTTACTTTTCCCAGTGGATGAATACCAGCTTTGTTTAAACAGATCTGCACTGACAGATCGTTTTCAGCAATTACTAGTTTCTAGTCTAATGTTCTGGTCTTAATGGCACTATGTTCTCCATTTTAGTACCTGGAAGTGAAAAAGAGCACTCACCACAGCATGATCCACTAACCTGTTGGCAGGTGATGGCTTCAATTCACTGGATTTCCAGACACCTCTCTGCGTTTGGGGTTACAGACACCTATATTTTACAAATCTTTTTTCCTTATGACATGGAAGTTTAGATTTACTGAGACTGGGAAAATAAAGCAATCCTTGTGTCTTTTAGTTCCTTGTTTTTACAGACAATATGCAGTACTACTAATACAGGAGTGTTTAATATTACATAGCATACACGTCAGCTGAGCTCAGTGCCTGGGCATGGTGCTGTATTCCAGCAGCAGTTTCTGCATTCCTAAGAATGTAGGCAAAGGATTGTAGACAACAGAAACTCTACAGGAATTTTATGCTGTATATTTTTCTGGATTTTTAAATCACTTAAATCTATGAGAAAGCAAAGGGTTCAGCTCTCTGTGCCTGCATTAGCTCTCTGAAAGCATGCTATATAATGAGGCAACAGTTTAATAGAAAAAATTTTAAATTCCCGAGTTTTTATGAGGTGTTATGAGAGCCCTTCTATTCATGACTGTGTGAAAGACTGTGAGATTTTCAAGCCCTTCTATTTTTTAATAACTTACATCCATATCTATATATGTGTAGATATAAATCATATTTCAGTTAGATAATTTTGTGATTGTTTTTTTCCATTTTTTTCAAGTTGGTTTGACTTATTATTCAATTCCACTTTCAAGTCCTTTGGCTGTGTTTTTACTCTCCAAACAATTTCAACATAAAAGTCTTTTACTTTAGCTAATATTTGGAAGAAAATTTTGCATTTGTCTTCATTAGAAAACAGTATGTGCTTTTCCTGAAGCCAGCTAATCTACTTTAAACCCTAGAAAAAAATAAGACACCTTTTTTGTTTGTTTGTTTATTTGTTTGTAGTCCAAACTACCAAGTCAGATTAAAAGCCACGAAGATCTGGCAACCAGCTGATTAAGGGTGAGAACTATGTATTGCCTTTTCTTGCTTGTATCTGACTTCCATTTAGAAAATTCAAATTAAGAAAATACCTTTTTAAAGAAAAAAACCCATTATTTGAACACACGCTTGAAATCAAATATTTCCTTGCCACGTAATGCAATCTAGTACAGCAATTCCTCAACTGTTTCTGAACTGTGAAGATGAGTTACTTCATCAATATGGCACTGGGCCTGGCTGACATGGCTATTTTGCTTCTGAAACAGTAGATATTATTCCCACATGATCTTGGAGTTATTATTACACAATTATTACAATTATATTGTCTATAATTGTATTCTGGAAAAGGGTTCATCTATTTACAGCTTGTCTGTGTCAAAATTTCTTAGTCTGTTTTGTGAAGATACTGTAAAGGAAAATCTTAACTTGCAAAGCTCTCTCTGAAGCTTCAGCAGGGAGCAGGGTTTAAGCATCTCCAAGTATAGTCATATTTGATTTTAAAACAGCACAAGAGCTCCGGGTAAAATTTTCCCCTGTCATTAGTGATGCAGATATTTCCTGTCCATATTGTCCTTTGTTCATGTCAGTTCAATGCTTAGAGCAAATAAAATCTATGCTTTCATTTTCTAGAAGAATACTGCACATATAGTAATTTAACAGAATAAAATTTTTCTCTGCCTAAACAAAGAAGAAAACTGGTGGTGTTTATCACTGTTAATATTTTTATTTATGCAATTTCCATTTTGGGAATTTTTTTGCCATTTAAGTTACCACCATCTGTTTACATCAACTCACAATATAAACAGATGAATTTGATTTGCTGCAATAAAATCTCCCGTGCATGCTATCAGCATAACTAGATGGCAAGCGCAGAGATATTGTCCCAAAATTTTTCATTTCAACATAAGCAATGAGTTCAACGTGAGTGTAAGTCTGGTTCGCAGAGACAAAAGAGTCCTTGAGTCCCTCACGTGGTGGCTCATGAGAACGGCAGCAAAATGTGAAACATCTTTGCTGATATTCAGAAAGGAGTACAGGCTTTTGAGCGGAAAAAAATGTTTTGGATTTAAGGGCTTGCCAGAAAAGCAGAGAGTTTAGTAGCCTCGCTGTTAGGCATGGAAATTATTTTAAAATAGTGTTATAGTTGGACTTCTACCATGTTAAGTTATTAATTCCTTCTTCAGAGGCTTTATTCTGATCTCAAAAATAGGGGTCTGTTTTTATTTATTAATCATATCACATTATGATCTCATCTTTTAAGGGGACATACCTATGTTTATCTTCACAATTAAGGTGTGTTTCAGAATAAATTGAAAAGTGCTCCTGTTTCTCTAAAATTAACAAACTTATGTGCATTTTCAGTGGAAGTTTGATTTTACAACACATTAATTCTATCAGACTTTGTGGGATTTCTCTCAGAGAATCATTATCACAAAAAGTTTTAAAAAATTATCGCAACACAAAAGATGTACTGTTGTATGTTTACAGTTGCCTGGTATCTGTTAAGGATCGCACACTTTATTAGATTCCTACACAAAAGTTAGCAGGTGGATCTTGGTAGGAAACCAATTCAAGGGGTGGTACATTTTTCTTTGTCTGTGCTTTCAATTTGTTGGCGTTGGCTGAGTACCACCATGTGCCATTACCTTCTCTAGAGCTGAAGGCTGCTGCCCTGTCTGTGAGCTCCTGAGCAAGTGAGGCTCTGTGTAAGTGAGCAAAAGACTTCCTGGTGATGCTGAAATAATGCCTTTCTGTCACATGCCTTTCTACACCAGAGAAGGTTTCAGATTAAGTTCTGGGTATTTAAGGACTTGTGCAATTACCGTCTGGCAGATTTCTTCACCACAGCTGCTATTCATCCCCTCCAGTCTGTTCTTTTCCTCCTCATTTTAGCATTAATCTCTCCCATGACCACTCAAAGAATTAGTACAAAAAATTAGGCTGTGAAGAGTTACTCTTCAAATTTAATCAGAAACACAGATTTCTCCTGTATCCTTACAAATGCCTTTCCTTCAAATGTTATGGAAGCCTCTGTGAATGAATTTAGTAATTGTTGGATCAGGATTGATACAAACATGTTTATATTTCTATCATTCACTGAAAATTTTATTTCTGGTCCTTGGAAGAAAAACTTCCAAATATGACAGATAAAGTTTTTGCCACTTGGGAAGAAGTTACTTAAAATGTCAGTGTCTCCATGGTCCACTTCAAAATTTCAGGCATGCTGTCGCAGAACTCTTCAGTGTTGCAATCTACCTAGACAAGGTATCAAAATAGAAAAAAGGAGCTCTTCAGGTTGAAGATGCTCAAAATTGCCCAGGCTCTCTGTGGAGAATAGACTCAGGAATAAAAGCCCAACTGTTTCTCACTGTTTGCTGCATTGCTTTCCTCTCTCCTGCCTAAAGAATTGGCTTCCCCAATTGGCACATGCCAGAGGCCACATTTCTCTCTGAGGTGTGTGTTACTTGCACTGAATACAAACTGAGACAATGACCTGGCTTTGTGGTCTGGCTGGTACAGCGCCTAATTGCAGCCAGGCCCCTGCTGAGATCTCAGTGAGACTTAACTGACAGCTCATGATCCAACTTAAATATAACCTTTGGGAAAATAAAAAGTAAGCTGAAGCAAACCACCAAAATTAAGCC
>VWYI01003702.1:3170-14406 GCA_013399455.1 Anthoscopus minutus
TAATTAATAAAACCAAAAATTTTATGCAAAATCAATTGACTGTGCAATGTATATAAGTCTAGAGATTGGATTTATAAGCCTGTGTCCATTGTCTCTAATATAACACTTCATAAGAACTTTAGTGCTGAGTCAGTAGTAGTAGGTTAGATTGTGTTTAACCTCTGCTGGTGAAGGAGCAGCTTACAAGAAGCTCTTCTGCATAGGAATCCAGTGAAGAATTGAAAACCATAATAGTGGCCACAAAGAAAGATGTTACAATCTGAAATCTTGTAACACTGAACACAGTCCTTCCCCCATGATGGCCTGTTTTTTAAAATGTCCGTGATAAGACCTTTGAAGTGCTTTGTGCCAAGTAAACTCACTTAAATCTGTTCAGATGAACATTCTGGGCCCTTTCTCTTCCCAGGACTACAATATTATCTGGATGGTGCTAATGTAGTTCTCCAGGGCATTTATTCCTTATAGATAAAATCAAGCATGGTTCCTGCTATTACCAGAGAAAGAGGAATTTGTTTTTCTTCCTTTCCAGTCTTAATGATTTGCATCCCTACATTGCATCTAACTTTATTCTTGAGTCTGCACTAAGATGATTTAACATGGTAAAACAGTAGAAAACTTAGGAAAAAGTGAAAATCTGTCTTCTCAATTAGCAAATTAGATCAGCTTTTTGCATAAGCAATAGTTTCAGAGCTAGTGCAAGAACAGAAAGCTTTGTGTAGCTGTGGTTTGGAAGGTGGGAGCTTAAAACATTATTTGTATCTAGGATTTCCTGCATAATGTAAAATATTAGCAACCTTGTGTTACGCAGAAGTTGAGTTATGTGCTATGAGACGCCTGAGAGCTGGAGGTCTGGACTGCCTATTGCAGTCTATGGCAGGGGACTCTTATATCTTTTTCAACTCTGTTTTTCAGTAAAAAAATCTGAAGTTGTTCCAAACCCTTCAAGTGACCTGTTACCTTTCCATTTAAATGCCTTGAGTTTTAGTGCTTAGGAACAGGTTGGGTTTTTGTGTTGCTGTTTTTTGGTGGGTATTTTTGTTTTGTTGGGTTTGTTTTGGGTTTTTTTTGTTATTTTTGTTGGCTTTTTGTTTGGTTGGTTTTGGTTTTGTTTGGTTTTGGTTTTTATTCACTTTTTTTTAATGTAGCAAGTCTGTAGTCATTGTTCTATGAGGATAGTTTTAGTTAATTTTTTATCAGATAAATTTTGTCAAATCTTAATCAAATATAGTTACAGTAGATGCAGTGAAACTGTTTAGAAAATGCCAGTTATTTTCCAGGAAAGCAATAATGTTACAAATTAAATGTTCTTGAGATTAGATAAAAAGCAAGATGTGTTTACAGTCATCTAACACAGAAAACACTCGTGTCCCGTCTCAGAGGTCTCATTTGTCTATTGTATACTTCAAGAACAGGACTCTTGCATTCTGGTAGGAGGTTTTCAAGACAAAACCACACTAGTTGCCACCTCATCCCATCCTCTGAAGGTCTTGTTCAACTAATGGATGGAACCTGGTGGTTTTGATCTGTATTTATTTGTGCTGGGTCAGTGAAGAGTGTGTGACAGCTGTTACTTTGACTGGTGATGAAGTGTGAATAGCTTTTGAGTCTCATTCTCTGAACTGTCCATATGTCTGCTGAAAACATTGTTAGCTGTGTTTCACATGCACAGAATAAAGTACATTTTATTTACTTGGTTTAGATAATTTATTGAAGATCAGAAGTCTGGAAGATGCAGTATAGAATGTATGCATAACTGAGTAAACAATTAACAAAGATAATTCATCAAGTCTCCAGATGACAGTATATCAAGCCTAAAGTCTTGATTTGCATAAGGTTTTAAATTTGTGGGGCTTGAGATGAGGGGAGAAATTGGAGGCATCATCTTGCATTGGTATCGTCTGTATCATACTTGATTTTGCACTATAACTCTTTTAATCTCTTAGGTATCTGTATGTTGTCATCTGCCCCAAGCAGTAACTACTATATTAAGCATTATGCTGGAGTAATGGGTGATTTTCTGTTCCTTAAATAATAATAATCCAGACTGTCCTGTACTAGGAATGATTTTTCAAATGCTCCTTCAAACTTTCTTGGCCAACACAATAAGGATACCACATGGAGATAGGCTATGCTCACAAAGTAGCATGGGAGGAGGGAGAACAATCAGTTCCTCAAGTTTTAAATATGATAGCATCCTGAAGAGTCTCTAAAATCAGTGGCTGGTGGCATGGTGTTTTGGGTTTCTGTATTTTTGGGATTTGGGGTTTGGGTTTGTTTTTTTTGATGGTTTTTTTTGTGGTTTATTTTTAAGAGGACATCAGTAATTGCACCAATCTATAATTATTATGTTATGAAGCTCTTCAAAATTGCAAAAGGGGAATGCAATGCAACTATGGTCATAATGCAGCTGAAGGATTAAGGTTCTGTATGACAACCAGTAGCAGTTTGTTGAGATACACTACATTAGGGAAAAGAGAATGGGTAGCCTTCTCCATGAACTGGGGTAATAAGTTTCTTTTTGTCTTTGCAATAGTTTTACCAGAAACCCTAGTAAATACAAAATAGATTTCATACTGTGCTTGACAAGAGATTTTGAAGTCTTGCAGGTGGAAAATAGACTGAATACAATAGTTTGCCATGTGTTTTGTAATTCTGAAAATTTCTTCTGTTCGCTTCCTTTCTTTAGTCTGTAGGTATATACATATAAATCATACCTAGGCACTACTTATGTCTTCCTGGTATCTTGGGTACTGTTGGGGAATGCTGTTTAGAAAAGCCTGAAATTCTTTTCTCTAAAGCTTCTCTGGATTGTTACACTCAAATATGTCATCTACTTCTTTATGTTGCCTATCAGCTACTTTGCAATGTTGAAGGTTTTTAAACTCATTTCTGTGCAACTTTTTTTGAAAGTGAACATTATAAAGGCTTGCCATTTGGATATAAATTGTTATTTCATCCAGAATGCAAATTTCCTTACATTAATAACTATAGCATGCAATATAGTAAGGCTTAGGTATTTCTGAATAATTTCTGAAATGTAAATCCATCTGAACTTTTTATTCAGTAATGGATGTACCTGGGTAAGTATAACAATGTCTTGTGCCAGCCCGCTCAGTCTGAAGCATTCCAGATTTAATGTCCCAGGGTTTTCTTTGGAGTAAGCCAAAGATCTAATTGGAAAATTTGTGGTGATCTCTGCATAAGGTGATTCCATACTGTTTTGTGGTGAGATGGTTTTTTGTGTATTCCAAGGCAGTCACCCGTGCTTGATTTTGAGAAATGCATCCTGTCACTATTGAGAGTTTGTCACATGGCAAAGCATTTACTTAATTCTTTCTTTCTTATATTTGCAAAGTATTATGGCAGAATTTGGCCTCTGAAAAGTCATCCTCCTGCATGGTCTGCACCAGGGTGCTGTTTCTTTCTGTCATAGAATTTATTTAATGGGTTTGGTCTCAACAGTCATTCTATGTGTAGGTACATACTAAAGGTGGGTTTAATCCTGCTTATGTCATGCATTAATAGAATTTATTTTGGTGTATATCAATCTTTTATATGTTTTACCTTACTTTATATAGTATCAAACACCTTATTAATTGCAGCTTTTCATTTAAATGAGCAAGATTCCATCAATATTTACATTTTCTTTTTTTTTTTTTATAGTGAACATACTGCATTAAAAATAATGTGGATAAAAGGAAGTGAAAAGTTGCTAGCTTTTTGTCTGGAAGTTAAAACTTAAAAATTCTTACAAAATTCTTACTCCTTTCAAATTTCAATTTTTTAATCTAAGGGTTTTTTTGTTGACTTTGTTTTTCTTTTTTCTAAACACATTCTTGTACTGACCTTAAATTTACCTGATACAGATACAGAGATCAAAGGACACAACTAGTTCAAAGAATTCAAGAAAAATGCTTCCCATTCTGCATAGTTTGTTTGCTTCCCATCTGTCTCTATTAAGTTACACTGCTAACTACCTTTTATTGTGGGACAGTGGAACAATTCTGCAACAAGTTGAAAAGGACCTGTATTTCTACCATTTTGTAGAAGTAAAAAAACTACTTAAGGATTTATGCAGTAAATTAAACCTGTATTAAGCCGGTAATTTCTTAAATTATTTTTCTCTTGGAACAAGGACTACCTGAGACTTACATGAAGCCAAACTGCAAGAGCGGAGAAGAGAAAATTCTCTGTACCCAGCATTCATGCAGAAAAAAGTGTTCCCCCTCTCACAGACCCAGAAAAAGAAAGGTTCAGAAGTTACCTGTACTGCAAACATGACTCAGTACACGATATAAAGGGATTATTGTGGTCAATAGGAATGGTAATAAAGCACTGCCTACATATGCTTCTAAGTATAGAATCTCATGAATGGAAACACTAAAAGCAAGGGCAACTGGCAGCATTGTCACTCAAATGATGTTTATTTTTAGAGGATTACCAATACTTCCAATCTGCTGTTAATGCTATCTCTTGCTAGCACACACAAGCTTCCTTCTCAATTTGCCCAATTTTTTAAGTGACAGCTCTTAGAGCAACAAGATTCCTTCTACTTCTAGGCACCATAACAAAACACAGCTTCAAAACAGGTGTAATTGAGTGTAATTGAGTAAGCAGCAGGTATTTTATTAGTTGGAAATACAGAATCCATGCCTGTTAAACCTACATCAAATGTAATTGAAGTCCTCAGTTTCACCTACAAAATACCCATTTCCAAGGTTTACTGTGGAAGAAGTTTGCTGTATGTTATGCATGTTAGAGCAACAAGCACTGTGACTTTCCCAGAGGGCAGCAATGAACCAAATAGTATAACAATGTATTTGAGTGAGACAAATCATACCATTATTAGATGAAGTTGGTTAAAGTTGTTTGGCTTCACATCATTTTACAGTCCTGCCAAAATTAAGACCTCTTCATTTCTGAGTCTGATGACAAAATGATAAATTACTAGCTGTAATGAAGCACAAATGTTGTCAATGTACATAAACTGACAAAAATAGCTGGACTAAATTCTATTGCTATATTAAGGTGTAATACAGAGACAGAAATATTTGCAGCAGTTCTAACTTTGTAATTTTTTTTAAATGAACAGTCAGTGCGACATTCTCCCATTAACAGGAAAATAAAACTCTCCCACCTTATCCTGCACCATCACCAAATAATTGGTTTCCCATTATGTCCTAGCTATGCCAGGACAGTGGGAGTTTGGGAGTTATAGGAGCCCTAGGATATGCTGAAAATCGATACAAATGCCCTAACTGGATTTTTTTGCTAAAATGTTGCTATATAACACATCATTGAGCCAGGCCTTTCCCAGCTATCCAGTAATTTACTAAAAGCACCAGTTTTGTGATGGTTGAATGTTGCTGAATTCTTACAATTTAAGCAAGAGTAAACCCCAACATAATTTGGAAGTTCTTTGTTCATTTAATGAGAGAATAGGACTGATCTATTACCTGGAACAATAAATCAAAATGCTTTAATAAGGCAAGGTCTATGTCAGATCTATACATCTCCGAATTTCTCTGAAAGTTTAGACAAGAACAGTGCTTCCATGTCTTCATAGAAGTTAGGGAAACATCCCCATGTCTGACAGTGTTTTGATTCTTCAAAGCCATATTAAGACAAACTATCAACAAATTGCAGGGTGCTGCATCTTTACCGACTGATTTGAAAATCTTGGGACAGTTTTATCTGTTTCCTTGCTACACATTAAGTTCATTATGGAATCCAGTGTATTACTGATTTATATACACATTTGATAAAAGAAAAACAGAATACTTAATTTTCATGTCCAACACTGGCCTTAACTTCAAGATGTAAAAGGCCTAATCCCTGCTTTCCCTGGGATCTAGTTTGCTATTTGTAAAGGTGGCAATAGGTATGATTAAGTACATTCTCTCACGAGCATGACTGCAGATAAACGTGACTGGTATGGACACGGATGTACAAACTGGTCACATTACTGGTGTCACTTTGGTTATGTTTGAAGTGTTAGTGTAATCTTTGCCTGCACTGAGAGGCACCAGTGAGAATCCAGAGCATTTCAAGATGTGTGTGATCCTCTCATACGACAATGTCAGTGGAAATAGCATTGTTTGAAAGCCTCTTGTGTAGTCAGAATGCTATCAGTAAAGCAAAGCCCCCAAAAACCTTGGGCTTATAAACAGGAATTTAATCTTACAGAATCTATTGCTTCTTTGGCCTGTAATTACACTTTGGCTTTCCCATACTTCTCTTCTGAGCAAAACCAGTGTAGTCTCATCAGGTAGCAATGCCTACTAATGCAGAAATGGGCTATTTATAAATGTCTGTGTGCTTTGTAATGGAAAACCAATAAACCGTGATCCTCAGGTTGCTAGTTCTGTTATTAATTCTTGCTGATTTATCAAACTGCAGTTACCTTTGTCTTCATTGCTGTACTCATTAGATGTGAATCCCTCCTGGCTCATCGGAATTATCCTGGTTTTCTTCTACTATTCTATGCTCTGTGCTTTAAAGAAGTACTCCAAATCTTGTTGGTTTTTAGTTTTTCGGATTTTCTTTTTTTTGAAATCTGGAAAACACATATAATATTTGAGAAGATTCCAATGCTCATAATGAGTGACAAACTTGTATGAAGTATCTGTGTATGTGCATATACACCAAGTTTATGCAGTAACTATACATATTAACTAGATAGACATAAATATGCAGCATCACATTTTCTGTAGTTATAAGAAGGTAAGATGGCTGTACAGAAAGCTTTTACAGTACTTTGTGTAAAAAATAAATGGAAAATTATGGAAATAGCTGTCACAAATGAAATGTGCAAATTAAAATTAAGACATGGGCCTATTTTGTGCAGTTTTGGATACACGAACTATGATAATGAGTGAATTTTTCTGAATATACAGTACAACTCCTAATACTTAAAGAAATTTACCAGTATAAATTTAAAGTTTCACTAGTGTTATTCGAAGAGTAAAGCATTTATTTACACATGGCTTTACTATTCCCAGCACTGATGCATGTAATACACATGTGTATCACAATGACAGCAAGTGACTGCTGGTAAATGCAATGCTACCTGAAAAGCAATCTAAATTTTGGCCAACTAATAAAGAAACAGCATTGGTACCTTAGTGATAGGCTACCTAGATGTAGGCTGGTAATTGCAAAATCAGCAAAATCTTTTTGGCTGGGTTTACTTTGTGTTCTAAAAAATGATACTTGTTAAAGGACATGAGGACCTAGACGTTTCTCAATGTTCTTATACCAAAAGTGATGGAATTCAATATATGCTGACAAATGCAAGTTCTAGTTCACTTAATTTAGATTCTTGAAGTGATTGTGTGATTCATCTGGTTTAGGGATCTCACATTTTAGACATGAATCATCAAAGATAGTGTGAGTTGTTAAAATTCATTGCTCGTTGGAGCATAAAGAGTAAATGGTTTCCATTACCTAAGGAAACCCTTCACAGTATTTACTTATAATTTGTTTTGTCTTGATTTGTTCATGCCTCTCATTCCATGTACTACCTGGTGATAAATTGGTTTAGTAATTTGTCTGTCATACATTGTAGTTAAAAATTTACTTTTATAGTCACAGCTCTACACCTGTAATTGGGGTGAGCAATGGTCTGACTAGACTTAGGTTCATTAATAATACTGGATTTTCATAAAATATAATCCCAAACTCCCGGGTTTTGCTTTTAATTATCGGGAAAATGTTATTTAAAAAATTAAGTGGCCTATTCTTTCGGTACTAAGCTATTAGAGGCTTTTATTGAGTTGAATGACTGACTAATGTAAACAATGCATTATGCACTTTTTATTGCTATTTTATGAGCACTCTATTAGCTTCATTATGCTTTCAACTTTATCAAATATCATCCAAGTTCTTTAATAAATAAATAGTACATCTACAAAGAAACTATATACAACTCGAAATAGACTTCTAGAAGAGGCTGTAAAATATCCAGTCTTGGAAATTTTCAAAAGAAAACCAAGCAACCTGCTAACTCGAAAGTCAGATGCAACTTTTAAGTTGGTCCTACTTTGAGGAGGCAGGGAGGGTGGTGGAGCAGACCTTCAGAACTCCTTTCCAATCAATTCTGCAAATCTCTTACTTCTTAAATACATCTGGGTGTTTTCTTTGAGGATTTTTTCTTGGTTTGGTCGGTTTATCACACCAAAGTGTATTGAGGGGTGGAAACTCATTTCTTGATTTCTTTTAAAACTAAAATTCTTATAATCAAATATACTAGTAACAATTAGAATATTATGATTTTTACAAGTCAATGTGAAAGTGCTGATTTATTTTTTTCTGAATCTGAGGTTAAAAATGACAAGGCCAAGTGTCTTCAAGTGTCCTGCACTCATGTAGAGACCAAACAGGATAATTCTATCTTTTCCCCCACTTAGGTATTTATGCAGGCATTTAGGCATTAATGTGGCTTTTTGCTATTTTCAAACTGCATACGGAATTAATCACTCCTATTAACAACTTGCATACTGAAACTAGATTGTTGGGCAAGTCATGACACTCTTATTATTTAGTAATGGAGTAGAGTGAAAGAGTACATACAAGCTATGCATCTCGTTTTCAAAACCTGAGAAGTTTTTAGGTTGCATTAAGCTACTTTTACTGGAGGTACTGAATGGCCTTTATCCTCTATTTCAGCTGTAGCAGAAAAAACACCCTCAGACGTAAGGGTGCGGTAAATCTAAAGAAATGATTAGTAATGCAATTTTGGTTTTCATATATGTAAAGCTCCAATCATATAGAAAATGTTAAAAAAGCAAAATGCACCCATAATTATTACAAAATATATCAACCTTTGTTTTATAAAATAAGTATATATATATATATGTGTGTTAAGTTTTGGGACAAAATCTGCTCTTTTGTTTTCAGTTTTCTTCCAGCTACATTCCATTCACACAAAATGTTTATCAAGATACAAGACTTCTGAGTTGATACATGTATCTCAAGATATGTTTTTAAACTAAGGCTTTAGCTGTTTAGTAATAGCAGTGTTGTAAAAATGTTAGGTATTGAAATAAAAGCACAGATTGGAGATTTTAGAGGCTTGTTGGAATTACATCTGTCTGTTGCAGAAAGTTCACAAAACCCCCTCAATCTGATGCTGATGTTCATTGGATGCATTTTTCTCTGGGTGCACCAATGCTGTATGTGCTATGCTGTTGGGTTGTTCTTCAAACTTCTAGTAGTCAGTAAAGCAGAAATGACATGATGTAAAATTATGAAGAAAAAACCCAAGAACAAACAAGTGAAAAAAACCCCACAAACTTCTGTGGACTGCACCATCATGATTCAGCATCTGAATGAACTTTACTCACACAAAACTTTGTAATAGCTTAATGAGAAGTACTTGCATCATTATCCATTGCTACATTTTATCAGAAGACTACAAAAGAAATTGTATTATACTGTGTATTTTTGTCCTAAGTCATTAAATTAAATTAAAGGGTAAGGAATCTCAGAATCAGAAAACAAAACAATGGAGGAATGAGAAGGGGAGGATTATACCACTGCTGAATACAGGGTATGTATAAAACTTATAGCAAATGCTGAGTTCCCAACATGTGCTTAAACAAGTTGTAAATGTCATATTAGTATTCTGTTAGTATGAATAAAGTCTTGCTAACCCTTAGAAACTCACAATGCAGCTCTGCCACTAGATGTCACGATGTGTATTTGCTGAGTAAATTGCCAGTATCAAAATTCACCTGGGCTTTGTGCTTTTAGAGTATTCCTCTACCATGTTTGGAAATCGTGTCAGGTAACATCTTTTTTTTGCTCCGTACTGATCTGCCTCTTGGTATCTAGTAATAATTTAGAAAAAAATTCTCATATAATGCAGATGCTGCAGTATGTGCTCTAGATTAATTCTGATCCTGTTGTTTTTTTTAAATTACATTTGCTATGACTAATGTTATAACTCTCATACCTATCATTAAGACTTAGTTATGTAGCAAAAAGATATAGATCTTTGCACTCTCAAAAAATCAAGTTTTGTTTCTGAGCCTGAGGAATTTTGTTACTGCAGTCCTGCAAATCAGGTAGGAAGATGATTGCTTCAAGTTCTGATGCTTCTACCTGGCTTTTGCATAGATTTGAAACTCCTTGGTTTGTTTTACTTCAGCCAATCAAGAAAACATATTTTTACAAAATATAAGTTAGATTGTGGATTAAACTCGGCAATCTTTTATTAAGGAACAATAAACTTTTGATTACTTTGATATAAAGATTTGAATGTTATCTTTTTCATGCTAAAGATGGTCAGAAATTAATTTCTTCGATTTCTCCTCCCCCTTTTTCTAATTTAAAGGAAGAAACTTTAGACTTTAATCTAAATTTTACATAAGCATTTTTTTGTTTCTGCCTTTTTAAAAATTTTTCTTTATAGTTCTGCCCTCTGTAACGGATGTGCAAACCTGAAACATGGCAACAAGATAAATATCTTAATGGTAGAAAAACCGAAGACGATTGGTTTTGGTTGGAAAGGCACAGAAACAACAATTTATCCCAGGGCTTTATGTAGGTGAGCCCTGGCACTGTGTAAGGAGGAGAGTTTGTGCCCACCTGCGGAAGGAGGAGGCTTCAGTGATTCACCGTGGAACCTCCATATCTGAATCTCCACAGCTGCGCTCCCTCCGTTCGTTCCTAAAGCCTTCCTCCAGGCAGCGCCCAGCAACTGCATCAGTTATCTACCCTAATTCTAGACAGAAGAAAATTTTAACATAAATCGTGTGTATGAGCTTTTACCTTTCCCTGAAAACAGCTCTCTCGGAGGGGAAAGGTGAGAGGAGGGAAAGGAGGGGGAAGCGTGTTGGAGAGTTAGTGGTCCAAGCTAGAGTGAGATGAGTAACAGCAGATGGGAGAAATAAAATCAAGCCTCTTCCCTAGTGTGCTGTGCTGGCTGCCGTCTTCTCCCTGTATTTCTGCCGGCCCTTTTCTTTTTCCTTGCCTGAAGTCTGGCTGCCCGCAGCCCGCTCTCTCCAGGCGCGCAAGGAGCGGTGCAGACAGCGGCGCTCGGGAGCAGCCGAGAGGGGGCAGAGCACACGCGCCAGGCCGATCTCAACCCCACTCACGCAGCCCCCGCGCCGCTGCTCTCCGCCCTCGCCGAGTCGGGGCTTCCTCCTCCGCGGTGCCGAGGCCTGCCCGTGTGGCGAAGCCCGGCCCCGGCCCCGGCGCGGCGGGGGAAGGTGAGCGCGGGTGCCGGGGCCCG
>VWYI01003702.1:14667-24806 GCA_013399455.1 Anthoscopus minutus
CCGACCCCGCCATCCGCCCCGGGGCCCCGGTCCGGCGCCAGCCGCCCTCCCGACGAGGGGTGCAGGAGGCGGACGGGGGCACAGGTGGGCAGCGCTGCCGCCCCCGGGGGCCGCGGGGAAGCCCCCTCTGGATCACATCCGCAGCTCCCTGCACACGCGTCCGGCTGCCGACGGCAGTCGCTACGCCAAGGCTGGGCCGCTGCCGGGCCGTGCGGCGGGGCCGAGCTCGGCGGGGGCCGCGCCGGGCCTGCCCTGCCCCAGTCCCCGGGAAGGAGTTCTGTGCGACCCGAACTTGCTCCACGTCCTATGTCCCGCACGGCCCTGTCGCGGTGCGCGGCCTCGGGGGCGCACAGTGGCCGCTCCGCCACCGGCGGAGCGAGGGGCGCCCGGCACTGCTCGCCCGGTCAACGCCGCAGACATCACAGCTCAGCAGCCGGGTGTTTGTACGTGTGTGTTAGTCAGCCCTCTCTGAACGTCTTGAGCTGCCCCTAAACTTCGGACAGGGCCCCAAACTTTGCCATCAGCGCTGGGCTCCCCGCTCCCAAAATGGATGTCGGCATCTCTTCCAGCCACGGGCAGCGGAGCCGTTTACCGGCCTTTGCTCAGCACGAGGGTTTGGGGGCGGTCGTTGAGGTGACATCCTGGGAGACACTGCTATAAAGTTGCCTCGTCCGGGCTTCTCATGGGCTGGGTGGCATTTTCCTAGTGTTCAGGTGTCTAGTGGGAAAAAGTTCATCTTGAATGAAGCCAGGCCTGGAAGTCACAGCCATGCCCTCCTGGGGAAGTGTGGGCTGCTTGGGCTTAGCTGTGAGGGTGAATCCTGCAGCAAAGCTGTTTGCCTTGTAGTGCTCAGGGTCCCACCTGACAAGCAAAAAATGTTCCTGCAGTGTATCTGGCTGGTGTTGCCTTACGGCCAGCAAGCTGTTTCTGTGAATACCAAGACGTAAGCTTCTCAAGCCATGTTTGGAATGCTCCCTGTGCAACTACTGTAGTACTAAAAAAAAAGTTTATGCTGTACAAAAGAGTAGATAAGTGCTGCTATTGTAGACCCTGTCTTTGTGTGCAGCACAGTTTTGAACAGTCCTGAGGGATGTGTATGAGTAGCTGCAGTCTTGTGAGGCACAAGGATGGCTGTTTGCTGTGTGATAGCTCAGGATGGTTGAACGGTGCTTCTGTCAGGGAGCATACATTGCTGTATCTCGCACTTGCCAGTGACACTGAGCTGCACAGGAGTAAGGTCTTCCTTGATTGTGTAGTAATTCCAGGTTAGCAGTCTACACCAGTGAAGTAATACTAGTGCATATAAGCCATTTACTAACTACAAGGGGATTCTTTATAGGCTTTGTTGTGACATTGCTGCTTATATAAACAGTGCCAGGCTGATAGATTTCGGAATGAAGTATTTTTTTTCTAGAAAGTCAGCAGCAGTGTAAGATTTCCAGTACTGATTTCCAGCTGCTGAACCTTAGCTTTGACCTAGAAAAACTCAGAGAGAGATATAGAGATTTCTGCTCCTGCCAGTCTTGGCAAAGATTCCTATTGCTGCCAGCTAGGAACAAGATTGAGGCTGCCTACTTGTGTGTAGTTTTTGAGCGGAAAGGACAGTTCAGATTTTCTCTTCTTTGCAGACAACTTTTCACCTATGTTTTTCAGCTTGGGTTTTGCTCAGGCTGCTCAGCATGGAGGCCAAAGTCTTTATGTATCTTTTTGCTAGCTCAACTTAACTTGCTGTCCAAGAATTACATCAAAATAATAGTCGACTAATCTTAGATTCTGATTTAAGATTGTAAAGAAACTTTAATTTTACTTGCAGAAGAACCTGATCAAAGGTGTTTTAATTACTGGACCAAGTTTAAATAAGCTTTTAACATCATCAGCCTCTCCTTTGGGGGCAAAGGTTTGATTTTCCTCCACAGCCTTGTAAACTCTAACTCTGGTTTACACTGGTGTGAATGTGGGAAGTGAATAGAATACTATGTGTTTTACTTGTAAAGTGTTATGACAAATGACCTTGGGAAGGTTAGGCAACAAGCCATAGTGAAGCAGATCCTCCAATTCCAAGACTGGGTCTCTAGCCATTAGGAAAGGTGCACCTGTCATGCTCTATCTAGACAGTTTGTTTTGACTTACCCAGAATACAAGGCTATCAGTTTGTTAGTCTTTGAAACACTGAAAAACTCCCATCAATTATGTCTAGTCTTTCACCCCAGAATATGTCTTCCTATACTATTATTCCACTGGAGAGTTTGCCTTATAAAGGAAGAGTTTTAGTGGGGTTTAGTGCCATTTTTTGGGCATATGTTTGATAGATCGGGTACAGATATTTTCTGATTGAAGTGCGCTGTATCTATTTCCTCATGCAGGTATCACTCACATGGTGGGAAAGGACCTAACACAGCACTTTTTTCAGGATAACTGAAACAACATAACTTTTGTTAATGAGCCACCAGAGCTTCACTTTTCCTTCCACTGCTTACATTTATTTCCTATCACCAACAGCATAATCTGTAGGAAAAGAGGCCTGTCTTTAGCCAGAACCTATTGTTTTGCATTTCTAAGCTTCTAATCACACATAGCCTGTATTTTTCACGATAGTTCTTGAGTTCTCTGTCCTCTGAAAAGGAAAAAGAAAGATGAAGGGGTTCCATTTGGTTGAGACATAAAGAGCACAAGGCAGGGGTCCTGCAGAGGCAGGTCAGGGAATTGGGCTTGCAGCTCTGCTCAGAAAGGAAAGGACAGTAAACGAGAGGGAATGGAATTGGTGGGAGTGCATGACAAACTCTGTGAAGAGAGGAAATGGAGCCTGTGTGTAGTGTAGTTAACACACATATATAATTAATATGTGTATATTAAAAGTCAAGGGCTCTGCATTTAGGGGGTCTGCTCATTGTCAGCACCGAGTCACAGTCGCCATTATCCAAAGTGTGTTTGCATTAAAAGATCAAGAGTTCAGTAAGAATCTGAGAGATGTCTTCTCAGGCATTGTTCTGGAAAATATTTAGAATAAAAAAATTGCTTGTCCCAACTCCTAATGTAAAAATGAATTTTGAAAAGCCATCTGTGCTAGTGTAGCACTAAAGTCACATCTATGTCTGTAACTGCTGAAGTTTGTTCATACTTCATCTCAAGAGCAAGTGTTTTGTGGTTTCGGTTTTATTTTGTGAGTCTTTGTTGTTAAACTGGTAGTTTTTTGAGTGTTTCCCTGTAATGAAGTGTGTCATACTCCATCTTTGTATTTGATTTAGTCAACTATACATCCAAACAGTGCATTACTAGAATGTTACAAATTTCTTTCTATTTAACCAAATAAAATCATAAAATTTAAATTTTTCCTGGAAAATAGCACTTTTTTCATATTTAATTACTAATATTGTGATTCCACTATGCTTCTGTGTCCCCATAATCTTCTAATTCAATCATAATTCCAATTATGGGAGAGGGCACTTTTTAGACTGGTTAGAACTCCGGCTTTGAGCTCAGATCTCCACTGGTGTTTGGGGAGGCCCCTGGTTATAACCAGCAGCCAATTATTATATCAAGTTATGGATTAACTTCCTATCCTTAGATTCTGGGAGAAGTTAGCGTACAAAGATCTTTACCATAGTCGCACATGCTCACTTGAAGAGTATATTTACAGTCTTTATCTTCTGAAAACTTTCAAAGGATCACAGTGGTCCCACTTCCAGTTTCACTGCTTGCCAGCTTTGAAGGGGCTGTTTTGCCTCCAGGCTAAAGAAAATGTTTTTGAGTGTAGGACACCAGATTTTCTGGAAAAGTGTCTTGCAATGAAAACGGTCACTTGTTGGATCAAGAAAAGAGATAAGTAATCTAATTTTTATTGCTATTGCGTCTTAGTTTCTTATTTTTTGCACGTGTTAGGTATTTGGGGTTCCCAGTTTCTCCTGCAATGACTCCAGTTTAAAAAAGCATTGTTATACGAATATAAGGAAATATTAGTATACTAAATGTGCAGATTGATATCAGTAATTGTAATTTTCTGGATATGTTACTGTCTGCAAGTGATAGAGAACTTTTTCCATGTCACCCAGATGACACATCCATGCAATTGATCCATTTTGAAGGATGAAATCAAGATAATGTTGTTCCCAAGGTGGAAATGTAGGCCTGATAGAGGGCAATGTTGGGTCACTTAGAAGCATACTCAGTTGTTCTTATACAAACAAAATAATAATGAAATAAGACCCTCTAGTAGCTTTGGCTTTGTTAGATGGGGTAAGAGCAAGAAACAGTCTAGCATTTCATGTTAACTGTTTGTTTGTTTGTTTGGCTTTTTCCCTCTTCTGCTGGTCCTTCTTCAGTCCTGGATATGATGTTCCTTTTTTTTTTCCAGACTGTGGAAATACTTTCTTTGCTTTTTTTTCAGGCTTGTGTCTCTGATAGTATTTAAGCCTGTCTGCTTTGAGGAGTGTTTCATCTGTTATGGAAATGTCCATTCAAGGGGGCATTTTGGTTAAGAGTGTATACCCAAGAGATGTTCCTTTTGTACCTGTTTAGGGCCTGGGAGTTGTAATGAATGACTCCAGAGGAATCTTCTTGAAAACCTTTTGACCCTCTGAGAATTCAGTGCAAGACACTTACTAGTCTTGTATTATATGAGTGACCAGCTTCTGCATGGTAGCTAAGGCTGTCTCATCTTTGTGAAAGGGAATGAGAGGCTTTGCCTGGATCAGGAGTCAGTTAAAGCTCTCCCTGTTTATTCAGAGGCATCTCTCAACATTCTCTTTTAGCTGAATCCACTGGGATAATTTTTATTACACAGAGCCTTAAGTGAGTGAAAACTGACTGAAGATGCCAGGACTGGATCAATTTTCCATGGACTTGATGGAATTGCCATTCATGAGGACATTCTGGATCTGGACTTCCAGGCAACCTTAAGTATTTGCCAAGTCCCATAAGAAGAATTGAACATTTAATTAAATTCTTCAGCTGCTGCATTGCAAGGTTCTTCTGAAACTGGCCATTCCACGAGTTACTGTTGGTGGCAGTTCACCAGAGGACGTGGCTTTGGAGGCCTTTTCTCTTTTCAGGATGCCATTAAGCCACCTGTAAAACTTTTTCTCCTTCTGTGGTTTGCCTCAAATCTCACTGCAGTCAGAGCCCCTTGATACTTTGTAACACTCACACGTTACAGTAGGCATGAGATCAAGCAGCTGCTGTAGCTGGTGAAACTTCATTTATTAAATGTATTTAAAGTATTTAAAAAGAAATGTAAACATCTACTTGCCCATCCTGTATTTGAAATTGTTTCTTTTCTTGGACACAGTAGTGATTTGAATCTTTTCAAGGTTTTTAAACCAATCCCATGCTCACTAGGAATTTTGACATTAACACCAAAAATAAGTCATTTTATTTACTGTCATTGCAAATACTGGTACTGTTTACCTTTGCTCAGGTATCTCATAGCTGGCAGGAGCATGGTAGGTACTGTCAGACAAATATATGTGGTATATCCCTAAGGATAGAATAGGACAGAGCATTGCAGGTGAACAGGGTTAGCTGAGGCAGTTCTATTTCCAGGGCCTGCTCTGTTTTTTGATGTGGCATCTTTGCTGTTGTGCTGGATTGCAGATCTGCTCCACAGCTTTGGGGTTAGCACTTCTACCTAAAATTCTGCTATATGTCAGTGCAAGCTAGACAGCCTTTGGATGACCCTTGGGCTAGGAGCACAACCCTTTGTTAACAAGCAACATCCATTTTTGCAGGGGGTTAGACTGTGTTAGGCACATGTTTGTAGCCTAATAGCACATGTTCTTTTGTTGGAGATCCGAGAAAATCGGGTCCTGTTTCCTTCTGAAGTAGTCTTTTTAAATTTGATTTTTATTTGGAAGGTAAAGAGCAGGAGTCATAGTAGTAAACAGAAGCATTAGCTCCTTGCAAATTCAAAAGCAAGTTTGTTCTTTTATGCTACTTTAAGGTGGTTCCAGAGTCACAAAAGCTAACTTTACCCTGCTGAGTCTAATGGCCCTGGAGCCCTGAAAGTACAGTAAGTGGTAAGAAAGACATTTCTTTGAAGGGCAGCTCAGAGCATGACCCACCCATCTGTCCTCTAGGTGGTTGTGAGCCTATGATGTTACAGCATTGCCATTCCTAATAAAGACAAATGTCTTTTTTGCTTTTGCTCAATTCCAGGTACTCTTTCCTAGTATTTTGAATAATTTCATGTTGCTAGTGCATCAGCTTGCACTTTAAGCCAGAGTTATTCTTTGTCTTATTTCTGACTTTATCTGCGTAAAAATACTTGAGATAATTCCAAATTTTAATTCAGTTTGTTTACATTTTTTTCTGTAGTAGCTATGCTTATAACTTCCTTTGGTCAGGGGAAATTTATTCTGAATCATCAGCTGTATAGATGAAGGTCTCTTATTTGCTATTTTGTGAGGTATCCTACTTAGTGTTGCTAAACACTAGTACATAAGTTGGAGGAAGAAGCCTGGTTTTGTTAGGCTGGTTCTGTGCGCTCACATTGTGCTCAATTTGAAACAAATGTCTTTTTACCAGCGCACTTCCTTTCTGTTGTTTTTTTTTTTTACTTTAGTATCCTCCTTGCTCATTTAACTCCAGAAATAACCATTCTGCCAGTTGTGTGCAGTCTCTGTGCTGCAGCTGAATTTGTGGCAGTTTTTTAGTGTTCAGCTAAGGTTTAGCATTGATCATGACCTTTCCCCCAAGCACAGCATCTTTAAACTTAATTTTCTCCACTTGGAAACTTAGATTTTGTGCATTTCTTCAGTCAGAGCACTTGGTAGGCCCAGTCCAATACTCAGGAATTATTTTATCTTTATGCACTGACTGAGAAGAACTGCACTTAAAATAGGAAGGAGGCTCTGTCAAATCAATGTGGAATTCCTGAACTTACAGGTACTCTGTGCCTATGATCAGAGGCCCAGTCCTTTTTCCTAGGGAGCAGGGAGCTAGTCTCTGTATGAACTGTATGTCAACATTGTCTTATACCCACACAATTCAAAAGCTGTTTATGGAAGAGTTGAGAGAAGAGGGAGACTCCAGGAATGTTTCATGAACAGAAGGTGGCAATTTGACTCCAGCTGTTTCTGGGAACTGCAACTTCTTGGAAGCTGTATGAGACTTCAGTGTGGGCATTCATCACTTTAGGTGTCAAATAAAGTGTTTTGTTTAAATATACCCATGGAGAACAAAAGGAGGTACACAAACCAGAATTTTATCTACGTCTAACAATAGAGTGCAACACCTGTTGCTTTGTCCACTGAAACTGCCTTTTCTGAGGATCTTGTAGCTGTTAATTATAGCCAGCTGACTACAGTATGAGGAGGGCTGCTAGCAGGAGTTCTTAACTTTGTTTCAAAAAAAAGGGCATGTTTCTGCTACTTCACTAAATTTGCTACTTCAAATTATATGAGAAGTAGTTTGTCACAGGCAGTCAAGGAAAACCGAGATGATTTTCTGAATTCCATTGGTAAAATGCAATTTCTAGTTAGGGATTGAAGTCAAGCAGTAATTTTTGCCTGCTTCAGAACAAAATAGCAGATGGAGGGATGTTTTACTTAAAGGAAGAATACGTTGTATTTTAAAATCAGTCAAAGCTTACTGAAGATTTTAGGAATGTAACTACTACACAAATTGGCAAAAAGATGCAACTTTTAGAAATATATAGGAGAGAAATTTCAAAATACAAATTAAATCAGAAACTAGATTCTTGGAAGCACCTCAGATTAGACTCCAATATCACAAATAAGGAACCAAAGCTTTGATGCAAACAAGTCTGTAGCTTCAGTGTGTTAAGTTTGAGTCATGTTTTTTTAATTTACTTAATCCCCTTCTCCACTTTTAAGCTGATGATTGATTGCTAAACTAGTGGCTTTGGGTTCCCTTCTATTCATTGAAGAAGAACTGACTAACTCATTTTTGTTTTAATGTAAGGCGAATGTGAGTTACCTGTATCTGGAGTAAGATGGCATGATGACCACTTAATCTTTTAAGAAGTGTTATAGATATGGCTATGTATCACAGAGTGTCTGGGGGACATACAAGCTTCCTGTTTTCAAGAAGTCGTAAGTAGTTTATAGTCATGGTAAGGGGGAGAGCTGATGAGTTACAAGAGTGGACAGCCAGCTCTTGTGCTTTGGGTTAGTGCTTGCTCTCAGGTGCAGTAAGCAAATACAAAAAGGATTTTACCTCTAATGTTGGGTAGTGTGTGTGTTCTGCCTCTGATCTGTGAGGCATTATAGCCACCTATAAGCTAGTTTTTGGGATCTATCTCAAAACATCAAAACATGGTGAGTTTTGGATGAGGAAGGCCTCCCACAAAGAAGTCTCTGATGATCACCTTGCTGTTTCATGAAGGAGTTTCACATTTTCTTCCCTGTAGTAATTCAGGGTATCTTGGCTGGGTCAAGCTGATGGCTGTGTCTGAACCAACACTGTCTGATGGATCAGAGTCTTTTCTGATCTTAAAATTTGTGGCAGCTTTGGGTTAGCTTGTACTGGCTGTTGGAAATTTCCATGGCTTTTATACCTTCTTCTCTGTTTTCTGGACAGGAACAATAAATTGAGAGTGGCTTTCTAATGAGATTATCTTAACATAGCAAACATTTATATAAACCAGACTGATTTTTCCCCCTTGGGTTTTGGGTTATAAACAGGCTGAAATGTTTTGAGATGCTAGAATGTCTCAGTTTCTGATGCAGCAGATTGGCTTCCTTTATCTTTTAGTTTTCTTCTGACATTGAAATCTTCAAGTTGATAATCTGGTTGATGTTCCTTACCTTTTAAAAACAGAATAACAATCTTTTTTCCCATTAATTTTCTAGATGATTGTTAGTAAAGTTTCTCTACTTAGGATCTCTGTTTCATGTTTCTCTATGAAGTCTCTACTTGAGTCCTTGAGTGGTATACACAGGACCTGACTGATTTCTCTGTTAGAAAAGAAAATTAGCCATGCGTACAGTCTGGGGTCATTGGTTTTGCTGTACACAGTAAGATGCACTGTGGCCTGAGTTGCTCTTTTCTCAGCTTTTTCATGTCAGCCTCGCTGTTGCCAGGGAAGCAAGGGAAGAGTTGCATTCCTGCCTGTCAGTATGCTCCAGTTTCTCTTACGTTTCTCTTGTTACGAGTTTTTAGACTCTTGCACATGCAAATGTGCACAATTGCAGTCAGTGCCCTAACCCCTGCATTTTCCATCATTCCTTACAAAAAGACATGTCTCTGCAAGGGAGCTTATTTACTTCAGTAATTGTGTCTGTTAGTTTTAGTGACATGCATGATCACTTACTTGTTGAAGGCAAGTTTGGCAGTAGACTTGGGTAGGATTCAGTTGCCCGTATTTTGGCATCTTGTGCAGTTTGAGACACTAAGTTACCCTGTCTGCATCTCAGCTGCCACCCAGCTGTGTGGTTAGCTGATCCTAAATTAGAAGCCTGCTTCTTGATCACCTTGAATAACTCCCTGGGTCTGCTGCCTATACTGACAACTGGTGTAATACATTTATTTAAACACACACATTATTGCCATTTCATTGCCTCTTCATGTCAGGGTTTCTCTGAACTGCCTGCCTCATGCAGTGTCAGATGTGGCATGAGTCTTGGGAGAGAATGTCTGCTTCCTGTAGCAGCATCTGAGGGAATGGGCAAATATCCAAATGTGGCGTCTCAGGGCATCTCAGCTGGCATTGTGTATTGGGTCTTTAAAAGACTGTAGTGGGTTGACCCTGGCCAGATACCAGGCACCCACTGAAGCCACTCTCTCACTCTCCTCCACAGCTGGACAAGGGGGAGGAAATATAATGAAAAGTGCATGAGTTGAGGTAAGGACCAGGAGAGATCACTCACCAAACACCATCATGGGCAAAACAGGCTCATATGTGAGATATTGAGTTTATTACTAATAAGATCAGAGCAGGATAATGAGAAGTGAAATAAAACCTTAAAAGCACCTTTTTCCTACCCCTCTCCCCTTCCCAGCTCTACGTTCTCCCCCAGCAGCAGAGGGAGTCAGGGAATGGGATTTATGGTCAGTTCATTACCTGCTTTTTCTCCTGCTGCTTAGAGAAGAGTCCTTCCCCTGCTGGACCATGGGGTCCTTCCCATGGGACACAGTTCTCCATAAGCTTCTCCAACATGAGTCCATCCCCAAACTGCTGCGGC
>VWYI01003736.1:0-36200 GCA_013399455.1 Anthoscopus minutus
CCTAGAACAGAGGTTAGACAGAGTTAAAGTGCTGAAAGGACTTAAAGGATACACCTTTAAGAGCCTGGCCAGGGCTACACTCAAGATGGACCTAAAATGGTCACAAAATGGATGACCGGTCATGAGGTCTCACATTTTTATAAGTTTTGGTCCCTCAGAATATCAGGGTTAATTGTCCAATTACAGCTTAGGTTATGAAGTCCAATCCTTCTTGTTTTCTCTCTTCAGTCGGCTGATGTTTATGCTTTTGGGCCTGAAACTTGTAACAATTGTCCTTGGTATCAGGCTAGAAAAGGAATTGTTTTGTCTACCTACTCTGTGAAGAGAGCTCAAACACTTCATATGAAGCTCAAAACTACACACCTAGGCAGCACAGAATCTGAAAAATATGAAACCTAAACCTTAAAGCATCAATCCCTTCAAACTTAACCTCCATATCTTTATTATTTTCTAATCAGTGGATTACTGCATTTCGTATTTCATTGCTTCAGAAACACAAAATTTGCTTTTATGGTTAGAGCACAACACTGGAAAAGCAAAAGGCAAATTACTGAAAAGAAAGAAAACTTCCTAAGACACACCAAGAGCTTTTAACCAAATACTGTAGATGTATTCTGTATTCAGGTGAAAACAGAACAGCATATTTTAAAATAATAAAGTAGAGAATAAAGAGGATAGCCTTATGTTTATTTTGATTCAAAGCTGTGCTTCTTGCCATCATCACAAAACTTCCTCTGTCCAACTTACAAGTCATTTTTACAATTGGACAGTTACATTTGTGTCTTCCTGAAAATCCCCTTTTGAATAGTTGGTTTGCTGTCCTCATGGACAGCCTTTTTTGGCCTTGAAACCTTGAAAAGACAGAACATGGTGGAAAGATGCCAGAGGAATTCAGCAGAGGTAACTGCTACAAGGCAACTGCACCCAGTCCAAAGGCCCATGTCACGGGGTCGTGCTTTCAACAGAGACCAAAACCAGGTCCCCAGGGAAGAGTAGAAATGCAGCACAGGCATAAATGCTGCTTTGGAGCACTGACTGCAGCTGAATCTCCAGGTATTCACAGCTCAGCAGCTTCCTGAGCTAGAGCAGTTTCTGTGTTTTTAACATTCTTCCAAGGATTTCTCTTCCACAAACTTGTGCAGGCTCTTCTACAGTGGATCTGCTGGACTTACAGAGAAGTGTTTCACAAATAAATACAAAGCAATTTTCAAACCAAGAATCGATTGGAAGAGGGGAGGCATGACCTAAAGAATACATAAGGAACTTACAGCCTCTTCCAGGGGAAATTTGTATCTGCTCATTTATAGTTCATGCCATGCATCAGAAGTGAAAGCATAATTTTATGCTGCTGAAACATCTAGGTGATCAGCTCTGACAACTGAGCAGGTAAGATGTGAGGGATCACCACTGTATCTAGGATGTACAAGGAAAACAGTAAAGCTGCCATCTCCTGTGGCCAGGGGAAACAAATCCCAGATAAGTTTTAAGTTTTCAGACCTGAACAAAGTATCCTGACATATACAGTCACACCCTGGCAGAGGGTCATCACCTGGGAAAAAGGCATTCAAGCAAGAGTGGACGAAACACTAAGTGACCCTCCAGGTTCTGCAGCTGTGGCATTCTGGATACTTGCAAAACATCTGTGTTTGAACCTTTAACAAGGCTGCTTTCTGCAACACCCCAGTTTTTTTAACTAACCTGCACATGCCCAAATCATGAGCAAACTAGAAATTCCCTCTTCAGACCACATGCTGAGCCAGCTGAACTCCACCAATGATAGCATCCTCATGCCCATGGAAAGGGAACCAGCTTGAAACTCCATAAGACATTCCACGTATAGGATATCAATTACCTGTATCCACTTTTAAATGACCAAAGCATTAGTCCTGATTTACTGCTTTTTTGAGACACAGTTGAAGTTTAACTGATACAATTCAAAGAGTTTGGTTTTTAAATCTTTCTGCAAAGACTGACCACTTTTAATGACTCTCAACAATACTGCTTCATTTCCTATATGTTACAGCTTTTTTATTTCAAAATGGATACATTCTTTTAAACTACTTATTGAAAGATTAATTATTATTGACAGTAAATGCCGGGGCATTTTCCCCAGTCTTTTTAGTCAGTCACAAAAAAAGAAAATTATTAAGATGTGTGTAGGGATCACAGGACACAGGTTCTACATGAGACCACAAAGACTGTAGTATCTTACAATAACAGCACCATGGGGCTATACACTGATCTAGAAGACATGTATCAGTGTGATGTCTAAATTAATCAGTCCTTTATGGCAAGCTCCTATTGACATTGAAGAGTTCTGCATACACGGAAAGAGTAGATAGGATACAATGCAAAAATAAAGTGGCAGCATCAACTGAAGTTCCTTGTTCTCCTGAGTTTGTCAAGGCTTTGCTACTTGGCAGCTTTTCATACAATATTTATTATGGTTGCAATTTTTCCCCATTAACATGTTTTAATCTGGGAGAAATGTCACATTATTCTATTTTAAATATACGAAGTCTGACATTTTTTGTGAGCTTATCTTCAGTAGATCACTTTTTGTTCTAACCTCGGAGGACTGGAGAAAAGATGCTTCTCCTATCTTCTTACTTCTTTTTCCTTTGAAGTTTATACACTCCCTGTATTTTGGAATTTTGTGTAGTATACAAATTCTCACAACAGAGTGGAAGTCACACAGTGTTCAGGCTTTAAGCTATTATCGCTCAAACTACAAGTGGATAGAAAACCTCTTTGCTAATATCAAAGACAGACCAAGTCATATATCAAAGAAATGGGTCAGAGCTGACTCCTCGGGCAGCCTAGATTCTCTCTGGTGGATCAGCATTTCAAATTAGCAGGTGCACATGTGCACAGTGTACAACAAACTGGATAATCTACTACTCGACAGCTCGAAAACATTAGTATTCAGTCAGATGGTACTTTATCACTTACTCTACCACAGCTGATCATTACAAGCAGCATGGGAAAAAAAAATAAACATGTCATAAGAATTCTTTTAGAATTCACCAAAAGGCACTTTCTCCAAGCTAGTATTTTTCTTTTATTTTTTTTAAATAGTCAACTCATACAAGCTGAAATTTGTATCTGCTCATCTAGAGTTCATGCCATGCATCAGAAGCGAAAGCATAATTTTCATCCTTCTACATGAACTGAATTGTTGTTATTCAGTTTTCCAGATGTGAGGATCTGTCATCTCTGTCAGTGTCTCTGTATCTAAATTTATATTTCAGCAGTCTGGTTTACAGGTCTGAAACCATGCTGTGCAACTAAAAGGAAAAGGTATTTCTTTCCCTTCTACAAGGAACATCTCATTGTTATGATGCAATTTTCCTCTCAAATTTTGTCACTATTATTTTTTAATTAGAGGTGTAATGAATCTAATATATTTCATAGCCTTGAATTCCTTACCTAATCTGTCTTCTTAAAGTTCAGAAATACCAGTTTGCCATTTAAATCTCTATGGAGATCATTCATGAGATAATTTTTTTCTCTGTGCAGGCAGACTACCTTTACCCAAATCACGAAGTGTCTTTTAAAGGTAACACTTACATTCACAAATATTCCATATAAGAATCTTGTTCAGAATAAACAGATAATATTGCAAAATAAATATGGCAAGTTCTGATTTCACAGTCTTTAGACTGAAAGATTTTTAACCTACATTTAGTGTCTTGAGGAATCGATAAGACAGCAGTGTTTCACCATTAGGTCAGATTCAACAGGATATTTGCTGTTTTCAGCACCTTTTCCTCTTCAAATGCTGTTTAATCACAGTGTAAACTCATTCACTGAGCTGCTTATACCTGATATTTAGAAAGAAAATTCAACTTAATATGCATTTTTATTTTGATATAACTCTTCCCAAGGCTTACCTAGAGAGATGAACCAAAGGGAAGCTTTGCCTGTGTTATGGACAGCAGAGGAAACCACTGACAGAGAGCAGAGTGCCTCACAGGAGAATGCCTGAGGACTTCCCACTACATATCCATAACCTAGCTCTAGATCCTCATTCTGTTATGAGCCAAGTCATTTCCATGGAGCACATCTCTCCTTGTTAGTGCCCATGGCCTTTTCCAAAGCATGGTGCCAGCAGCTGCATGCAAAACTGAGAGACTTCATTAAAAATACATAGGAGTCTCTCTGCTGATGGCATGCTGAGAACTAGCCAACAATTCTGGTAGTGCAAGCTCTGTCTCACATTTAGCTGTCAGCCACACTAAACAGGGGGCTGGACATTATGAGCACTCTCACCATTTATGCATCTCCCCTTGCCCCTATTTTCTATCCTGATGAAGTTCAGTGTCAGCCTCCAGCTGGCACAATAGTCAATATTCACCACTGAGTGTTTCTGCCATAGCATCACAAAATAAACAAGAGGTTCAGTGACATGTTAATTCCAGTTCCTGGTAAGAGAATATACTTCAAAACCAAATGCTGATTTTGAGCATTATGTATCTTGAAGTATGAGGATAGGTTTTATTATCATTACTGGGAGGCTTATATCTGGAGAATTTACTAGCCACCTTTGAATCTCTGCTAAAGAATTTTTAAACGAAGAAATGCTCAATTTGTAATTATATGAAATCTCAGTTATCCAAATTCTGGCACATCTAAAACTCTTGAACCATTCCCTGCTGTCTTTCAGAAAAATGTGCAAATTATGCTACTTAGAATTGTAGTAGCTGATATTTGGACATGTACCTGAAGCCTCCTCCTCCACCCAGTGGCTACCATATAACAAATTTTTATATTTTACATTACATTTACATTTTGCATGATGACAAAAATAAAGTATTAAGGTATAGAACAGAGCAGCATAGAGCCTAAAACTGAATCCTACTCTGCACAAGGAATTTGTTTGTCTTCTGCACCAGCCCACCAGAGTGTAAATCAGATCTATTGGACAAGTACTGGAGTCAGCAGTTGTGGAAACTTCAGTGCCACTTGATACACAATTATCATTTAATACATTAAGAATGTTAAAAATATTTTACTTTATAGGCAACACAAGGAGTGAATATTTTACCAACTGACTGCTACAGAATTTTGCTTCAATTCATGAGGAAAAAAAATGCTGAATTTTTTAAGGAATGCCTCTTCTGTCATTATCCTGCTGTGACAGCTACTCTGGCTTCTATTCCGACAGCCCTTCTGCCAAAGTGGAGGGCATGCATGGCTTTTTGCAAATCTTAGATCAAGCACATACAGCAGTCATGCAGACACTAGTGCAAGTTAAGAAGGATCAGGATTTTGTTGATCAGGAAGAAACTGGAGGAATATTTCCTCTTTCAGACCAGCTTTCTTTGACCTTAGCTACTCCCCTCAGCAATGTTTTAGCCCAGAAGTATCTGAGTCAACTTCAGTTGACTTTTGTCCAGTGCCGGGGTCTCCTTTATTCGATTTATAATTTTTCTCACACTTTCTGCATCATTAGTACCATTCAAAGAGCACCAGTGGAAGTCATTTCTGCAGTTAGGCCATTACTGCTCATGTGGAATGGAGAAGTTAAGGCTACTTTACACCAATACTGCAGGGCTCCTCCGTGGTCCAAAAGCATTCAAAGAGCTCCCCTGGAGGCTCACAACTTGTCAGTTAGATAAAACCTAATCCAAATTTCAAGTTGCACCAATACAGACAGAAAAGCCCTTACATGAAAAGCCAACATTTCTTTTTACAACTGCCAAATTCTTAGGAATAGGTCTGTGCCATCCAGTGGGCAGAGAACTTGCCTGGGGTTTAAAGCAAACTCCCCAGAGTACCACTGTGTGCTGAGAGGGTCTGATTTGTGTCTCCCCTCTCCACAACCTGTATTATTCTATTATATAAAGGATTCAGATAGAATAGGGCTGCCTTCAAGGCCACCTGTACACAGATTGTCTAACAGCAACTTGTTCTGGATGCTCTGGAACTAGAAACAGAGATTAGCTTAATTTAACAAATGCAGATCCAGTTCTTGATAATTCACAAATGAGAAGTTCCCAAAACTTCAGAACCTATTGAAAGAATGAAGAGCTTATGCCTCCTACTGCTTTTTGGGAAGTCATTTACCCAATTTCATTTGGATCAACTTCTGATTCTGTCTTTCATGCCATATATATATATATATATGTCTGTTGTTTTTAGGGCATGATTTGTAAACATCTGCAACATCCAGTATTTGTGAATGGCTCCAAACAGGACTATCTCCCAAAAGAGTACCTACACTGTGTGTATCTTGCACAGGACCAGGCATCCAGTAAGTCTTTGAAAAACACTGTACCTGGGAAGAGCACAGACAGGGGCATGACAGGAACAGGTGATCCACAGTTGCCAAGGCATGGGGGAAAGACAGCTGCAAGGAAAGAGCTTTTACTGCTCTGCAAGCATCGAGTTCTCTTTATTTGTACATACTGTACATACTTGCTTAGTGCCAGTAACTTGCTGAATTCTTCTCTGGCAAGAGAGGAGGCAGAAGATAAGGAGATGAGCTCACTTTGTATCTCACTAACTCCATTGTATGCCTGGAAACCATTATGTTGGGTCACAGTTTGGAGACAGGCACAGGACAGGACATGCTGAGTTCATGCAACAACGGCCAGTCTTTACTCATGGACACCCACTTTTAGACAGGGTTCAAAATTCCTGCACAAGGAACACCTGAGTGGTCGAGGTCTCAGCACCACCCAGCTCCCTGGCCAGCTGGATGTCTGTATTCAGGATTGAAAGGGATTGCCAGGGGTCCCCTGTTTGAGTTCAAATCCAAACTATCATTGCCTCACCCAGGGACTTGTTTACTTCTACTCCTTAACGAGCCAGGCTAGCCAAACTGGGGCTCTGTTATAGCCAAATTTACCTGTGCAGCTTTACACCAGCTGTGGCTATCACAGCAAACTACAGAATCTTGGGTCTCAGTGTGGGCTTTGCATTGGAACAGTGCAAAAATAAGGACTTATGGCTAAAAGAGAAGGTCTCATATACTCTAGGAGAGTCTCTCTGTCTCTTCACCATCCAGGATAAGTAGAAAGCCCAACCCTCCTGTAATGCACTCAAGAGTAGATATAGACACACCATCAGATGCCTCACACATACAATTTTAAATAAATGTACAAACAGATGAAATTTGACTGTAACAAGCTACATATATTCATATACCACATAAATATCAGCTGTTATTTTCTTATAAATGTGAGTGCCAACATGTAATAAATAAAAGAACAAACCAACACTCTACCCTGCCAAAAAGGAGCCAAGACAAGAACTCATCACTACAGTTTTATCCTGCTGCCACTGATGAGCTTCGCTCAAAATCTGCCAGGCATAAGCTTCAGGTTTAAAGTAACAGTGACTGCAAGCTAGAATTAAAAGCATAGCCAAGAACCTTTCATTCGTGCAAAGTAACTGCACTGAGTTTGAAGTACTCAAATGGGCAGAGTTTGGGGATTTTTTAAAAGAGATTTTCCATTTTCCGTCTAAAAATGAAAGATGTTTGGGGTTTTTTTTTAACTTTGTCTACATCTGTTTCTCAGCTTTTCTGCTCTCATGGTTACATATACATAACAAAATATTCTTCCTGTGTGTGAAAATATTTGCTTTCCTTGACAAGAAAAACCATACAATCATTCATATCATCATTTCTTACAGTCAAGTACCTAGTTGAAAACCCAGA
Source organism: Anthoscopus minutus (assembly GCA_013399455.1). NCBI lineage: Eukaryota > Metazoa > Chordata > Aves > Passeriformes > Paridae > Anthoscopus > Anthoscopus minutus. Next base: position 7,667 of record VWYI01003736.1, read on the forward strand.
TCCTGCCTCAAAAGCATACCTGCAAGTGGGAACAACCCCTGTAAAGAAGATATAGAGCTAACTTGGCTCCTGCTTGGATGATTGTTAGAAGATGGAGCTATCCTGTGATTCTCCTTTCTGCAAAACAGAAGGGCTTGATCAGAGGGAAGTCTGTAAAAACCACTTCTTGGATTGTTGTTGACTTTGGTTTTCTGAAAAAAGTGTTTTTAAGCTATAAGTGGCTGATCACTCAAAGGAAGTATGCAGTTGTTTTGTTGGATGATTGAATTTTAAATATTTTTGATGGATGAAGTGTATGTCTGGAAATGTTTGAGGATACTGCTGTTTGTTGTATACGTCTCACCAGGACTGCTGAAAATGAGAAAATATCACTGGGTTAAGTTTCAGGATAAAATATTGTAAGAAACTGCAAAATCAGAAATACTGTATGTGTGTGAAATCTAAGCAGTTAAAAGCTGGTTCAAGACTATTTTCAGAATATTTTGAAATTAGATTTTTTTCTTAAAAACAATTTTCTGATAACTTGCCATTTGATGTATTCTTGAATTACAACTTTTCAAATGCTTTTTAGCATTCAACAGGAATTTGTATCACCTGTGTTCCACCTGAACTGTTTAAAGCAAAGAAAACCAAAAAGCTGAGTGGTATTAGTAACCACTATGGTCCCTGAAGAGAAATTATAGCCACGTTGCCCCAGATCAGATTGTTAAAGCTGGTTTATTGACTGATCCCATGGCTTTGGACCTTGCCAGAAGGCAGAGCTTGGTCATCTGCTATTTTCAGTCCTCCTTCCTGGGCAAGGAGGATAGGGGAGGGGAAGCTCCAAAGCAGACCAACATTCTTCTTATTTCCTTTCCCCCCAAGGCAGGAGAGTAGCAGAGGTAAAAATATTCTACTAATTTCTCCTTTTGAGCTGCCTTAATGAAAAACATCCACTCAAATTCTTTTATCTTCCATCTAGCATTTTGGAGAATTTTATACTGCCCCAATGTGAGGATTTTTTTAGAATAGTTGGCAGATTTAAGGAGATCCCCAGGGATGATTACCAGCTGGTAGATTTGGGCATGTGCAGAGGTCATAGCTTCCCTAGGGATGGCCTGTAAAATGAAACAAGCCTTGACACAACGCAGTTCAGAGCTCAGCTCAAGCCTCCTGCTGGCAGAGAGGCACAGCAAGACTCTGGTGCTAAACAACACCAGAGAAATTATAAAAACAAACAAAACCCAAATCTGAAGTTATACTGTTGTAGGTACAGTTCTTAGAAGTATAATTAATTGATGACTAGTTGAAAGTAAAAAAATAGCAAAAACTGGCTATGTATAGCATTAAATCCATAAAGAATATAAAATACCTGAACCTCGTATTGTTATTGTACTTCTTTTGGGAAAATCCTTTGAATGATTAAGAACTTCACAGAAAATCCTGTATATTTTCTACACACATTTACCTCTAGTACAATGTGAGGAGTTTCTTTTTTTTTTAATTAAAAAATATAGGAGCCCAGGATTTTTCACAATCATTTGTGTTTTGTTAAATGCTTATGAAGTAATCTGAAGAACTAGGCTGTAGCTTTCTGCAGCAATGTTTTCACATAAAATGAGCACATTTTGATTCATGCTCTTAAGACATATCTCTAGCTGTATTGTTGGGAAAGTATATTGCAAATTATAGTAACATATATTATCGATCCATTGCAAAAGAGTGGAATTTAAATTCTCAGATGGTTTGTTTTTGTTTTTTTTTTTAGATATCTTCACCAGGGATGAAATTTTATATCATAAGCTTCAACCTAAGGCAAAATTCTAGACCTGAGCTAGGATCCATTAAAATACATGTTGGAAAGGCAGGTCTGGACACCCCAAGGAACAATATGCCACTACAGCCAGAGTATTTCTCCGTGCTTAGTGATGACTAAAAAAATCCTTCAAATATTCATTATTATTCATTATTTCCTGATGCTTACCTATTGGAAAGTCTCAATAATTACATCTTGTACTTGGCAATATTCAGAAATTATTTTCTGCTACCATAAGAAATATTTAGGATGAAAATATTCTGCCATTGGCACCTTTCTGTGTGGTATTAATACTAGGAATGTATTTATATTTAGGTTTCACCCACGAGAAAAAGATTCTTGTATAATTCAGTACTACACTTAGAGACAAAAAAACCTCTAGGCCACAATATGTAGTTAATATTCAGAATTAAGTCAGTTTATTATGCATCAACTGGTAGGTCAGACTCAGCTTTGTGTGCTGTAATTTATAATACAGCTTTATGCCCAAAGCAAAATGGAAGCCCTGAAGCAACACAGTGAATTATTACACTACTGAATCTGAACACTACCTCCAAAAATGTACAGGATTTCTTCTATTTCTCTTGCATTCAGGCTATAAACATCATGTCAAACAGCTCTGAGCTGCAAGGACATCTAAATAAAATAGCAGTTTCATGACCAGTGTCAGCATTTGGCAGTCTACTTCCTGCAGTCTTAGTAAGGGGTAGTCCAGCTGCTTCAGCTGATTTAAGTAACTCAATAAAAGTGATATGAGGTGCTTTTGAACTCTCTAAGAACTAACATATTTTTGTCTCCTAATGGCGTAGCAAATAAAATGGCACATAACAGTTCTGCCAAAGCTCAAACTTTATATTTTGTGACCTGAAGGCACAAAGCAATATACTTCTGGAATATACTCAGCAGCTGGAGCTGGAGCTGGAGCTGGAGCTGGAGCTGGAGCTGGAGCTGGAGCTGGAGCATCCTTCCTCTCTTCTGCTTGCACACTGGGCTGCTGCCTGCTCCAAAGGGGACAGACATGCAGGGCCAAAGCCAGGCTGCCCTTGCAGTGCCATCACTATGGTGAGCTGGCTTCTGAATAATTATACTGTCCTGTACACGGCAAAGAAATCTGGAAATGGACATCATGGAGCCAGTCAAATCAGTTACAGTCTCTTCAAGTGCTGGAGAAATGTGAGCTGCTTCCCTCACATTTATCCACACAGCAGTCTAGAGAAAGGATAGCTCCACACAACACACGGTGCCTTTGCCATCCCTGAAAACCAGACATGGTTTTGTCTCTATAATTTTAAAATATAGCTGAGCTTAGTACCTGGGATCGTTAGGCCAAAGGTGCATTGGAAGTATCACTCTGAAGGGTATTTTCAACCGTGATGTTTTTTCCTTCCCCACTCTACTCTCACCACTGAGCTCTACACATAACAGGTGCATTAGCACTAAGTTTGCCAGCTCAGGCTTGGTAGTCACTTTTGTACATTCCTTTTAATACTTTTAATCCTCTAGTAATATCTCATCCTGTGAAGAAATAAATGTTAAAAATAACCAAACTCTGTAATCAAACCCCATCAACATCGGCTAATTAATTCTGAGCATTTTGATGTTGCTTCTCACCACTGCATAGCATCTCTCTCTGAACTCACAAAGAGCCTTATTTATACATTCCTTGGAGCAGTTCTTCACTGCTGTTTCCCTATGACAGCATTAGAATGGATTTATACATTCTTCTGACTTACACCTCTTTGAGAGATCAGAACTAGTCCCAGGGGGTTTACGCCTCACCTAAATTAGTTCCCAATGTGAAAGAATCTGCAAATAAACTAATTAGAGATTAATTGGCTAATACATATAGATAAGTTAATTAGAGATTAATTAGTGTTTATATAGTATGGTCCTTAGAAGATGTAAATTGCTCTTAAAGTACTAAGTATCACATGTCAGTTTTTGTGGCTGGCTGACAGCTCTTAGTTGCTTTGTATCTACCAGCTCACACATCTCCACACAACTTTCTGTATAGTTTGTCATTATGAATTTTATCTTCTCATCTTGAAAAATAATTAACTGAAGAAAAATAATCCAATCAAATCATGGTGCACTATTGAAATGCACACACCTCTAGAGAAGAAAAAGAAATGTCCCCTTCTGTTCTGCAGGAGGGGTAAAGTAAACCTGACAGCTTGTGCTGAGTTCTAAGTTGTGTGGCTTCACAAACCCCTGGAGCAAACCAAGTCTCTCCAGGGTCTGAACCCAGGTGCTTCTTCATGAACTGTTCTCCTTTAACCCATCAAACTTCCTGAGATATAGGCAGGAGCAAGAATGTGCCAGCACAATCTAAGAACATGAACTGTCTTCCTATTCTGCCTGTCCATAATTTCCTACATGGTTTCAATTGCTACAAATTTTATTTTCCTGGATCAATCTAACTCCAACCAAGAGTTGCTGTAATTTCTCAAACATTTTATTCTATGGACTTTGGGAAACTTATATTTGTTATATACTTCTATTTATTAAATGTATTGTGAATTTTCTTTTATTAAGGTTTTCCATTTCAAGCATTTGTGCTCTTAGATAATGTTGCCAGTTCTGAACTGGTTACTAGGATGAATTTTGAGGAATGGAGGGGCTATAACTGAGCTTGAATTAGCCCCTGAGCAAGCAAAGGTTGAACTGCAAGCTTTTCATGCTTTCATTTCCAGGTCCTGTATGCTCATCTGACTCTAAACCTGAGACTGGTTTTACATATATCAGCTGAACATAAAGCTAGTGAATATCTGCCAATTAATGGAAAACTCTAAACAAAATGGGCATTTAGGCTAACTGTTCAATTTTACAGATCACTTTGCTGATTTGCACACAGGTAGAGCCTCAGTGACAGAACAAAGCTACAGGTTTCAGGTCAGTGAAACTGAGCAGACTCCAGACACACAAACCTATAGAAATACAATTTCTATTGATCAAAGCTGGTACTTGTAGACCACAAAAGACATAATCATAATTAATCTGTTGAGAAAAAAGAAAAATAAATCTGTTTGTAAATCTGTGCCCTAAGAAGATAAACTTTACTATCTTGGCTCTAATAAGTATTATTAGAGTCAGTAAAGCAAAGTTAAGAATACTTCAAAGTGAGTTTTGAGCAGAACAATTATTGCAAGACTAAACATCAGCCAGAAAAGGTTTTCCTTGCACAAGAGTCCACATAACACCAGCTAAATGAGATGTCTATGAAATCTCCTGTTTTTTTAGCTACATGTGCATATCCCACACACTAGCAAAGTAATCAGAAAAAACCTGTCATATGGCTCACCTAAACTGAGCTCCTCAGTCAGACTCCTGAACCTTGTTCTGGATATAAACAGAGAGTTCCCTGCCACAGAATGCTGCTTGTAAGCACCTCTGGGAATGATGAATTGGACCAGTAATTCCTTTCAGGTGCTTTCCACAGATTTAAACACTTTTATTCTGCTGGCACAGACTGGGACTTGTTATGATACTAGCCACAAGACAGTCTGAATAACTACCACAAGGATGCATTTTTTTTCCTTCAGTTTTGACTGCACAAGTCAAACACTACAATTAGCAGGCAAATCCACTGTGAAGAAGTTGGTCAATTCAGTACACAAAGTTCTCAAATTATCTTTTCCCTTGATCTCTATAAGAGTTCTATCTTATGTTACCATTCTGGGACACATGACAGACATTTGAAAACAGAACTGCCATAACAAAAGCATTTAAAGGCCTAGGATTGCTAGAAAAATCCAAATTCATCTAACAAGACAGCACAATAAAATTAGTTAGCTAAACAAGTTTGTTGAATACTCAAATATGCAGTAAGAAAAACAGAAGAATCAAGAATTGTTCTTTGGTGGTTTGGATACCAAGGATTAATAACCCACACATGGTCTAAATAATAGAGGACTTCAAATCCAGAAAATAACCTCAAATGAACACCAAGACAGGAACTCCACCTCTAATATCCCTTACATACATAGTGGGTAACAGCATTTACCAGCTGTTTACAACTAAGCCTCAATTGTTCTCTACTGATATGCAGAATGTATCAGAGTTTTTAATCAGCTTAAATTCACTTCCAACATTTTTTTTAAAAAATTTACAAGCATTTGATCTGCTTAATCACAAAACAGCTATGGTAGGAAATTGGATATGGAGTTGAAAATTCATTCCACTTATGAATTTCTTACTATGTAATTTGCCAGCTTTATACTTTCTCTGCTGTAGTGTTTCTACCACATTTAACAAGGAGTTGACATAAATTTCAGAGCATCTGCATTTGTTTAACTAGTTACAAAGCCCCAACTCTTCTTGTCATTCACCCATAAGTCTTTTATTTCTTTCTCCACTCCCTGTGATACTGTCCCTACACTTTGCTAACAAAGGATATTTGCAATAAGGGCTACCTGACAATGCTACTAGACTATGGAACACGATCAGCTTCAAGCATAGGTAACAACAAATCTCACACAGCACAGTTTTTGTAATTGAGGCTAGTCTCCAGCCCCAAAACCAAGTCAATTGTGAGGTCAGGAACATCTGGGTTTGACTATAAGCATGAAAGAGAACCATGTTTGTGAACCAGGATCACCTGCTGGAATAGTAAGGGTGACGAAAAATGTGCTGGATGGGGTGGCAGGTACAGTAAGAATTTATCAGAGCAGGAACAGCTGGAGTTCACCATTCCTGAGTACAATCAGAGCAGGCCTAACTTGGGCAGAAAGGGAGAGATTTTCAGAAACACGTCAAAAGACTCACTGCCTGGGCACTGAGACTGAGCCATTTTGCAAAGAGCAGCAATAACTTTAAGGCAGCAGGTTTAAAGTTTTCAGAGTGCACTCTTTAAAGATCCTGATTTCTTCCTAGGCTGCCTTCCCACCCTTCCCCCTTTCGCCTTCCACACAGAAAGCCCTGCAGATACATAAAATAAAGAGACTGTGCTATTTCTAGTCAAGGTTAGCAAAATCCATTTTTATAATTTTGTCTTTAAGAATAACTTTTAAAAATCATTATTACCCTTACATGTGTGGTCTTTCTCAACACAAAGCCATGCTTGTAAATCACCATCTTGTTTATAGCTGCAACTCTGGCAGCTGAAACGAAAACAAAACAACAACAAAAACAAAAAAAAAAGCCCAGGAAAAAGAAACAAACAGAAAATTTTCTTATGGAAGAGCACATTTCCCTGGCAAGGCCATGGCTGGTGCATGTCCATTACTGTTACCCTGGCACATGGGAAAATTAGTCCTGGATCATTTATGATTTTTCTTTTAAGTTCATTTAGTTGTGAAATTCTTCAAATCATGTTCCCCATCTGGGCCATTCCAGACTTTTCCAGGACATTTGTAAATGCTATCATTTCCCCTCAGTGAGTACAGCAATCTTTTTCAAGTGTAGCCTTTTTCCTGCAAGCAGGCACCACTTGCTGAGCTTTCATACCCAGAGATTGTAACATGTAATAGAAAATGTGCAAAGCTAGTGCAGGATAAGTAAAAGCTCTTAAGTGTATGTTCCTCATTAATTAGTCAACACAATCTCCAGCTGCCTCTCTCATTCAAGGTTGTTTTTCTTTGCTTTTCCTTTTTTCCCACCCCCACTCCCACTCCTGGGAAAACCAGTTCCATATATGCAGCTTGCTTTAAAGAGATTTCTGCTGTGTCTCTGATATCACCTATATCTAGTGCTCTATATAAAAGCAGAGAGCACATGCTGACTCCTTTTCCTTGGAATAATTTGTAATGTTTTTACTCTTCCTTTTATTTTTTCTTTGACTATTAAATTTACTGGTATTGCACAGGAATGCACTTCATTATGGACAAAATGTGCCCATGAGTGGAAAACAGAATCAAGGTACTCCATAAAATAAAATCATGTTATCCACCCAGAAACATGGGGAATTGGTATTTGTTTTACAAGAGAGTTCAAAGGCATCAATGCTAACGATCAGCTTTAGCGGTTCTTGACACTAAGCAAAAAATATCAATAGCTTTTGACTCCCAAAACTCACTATATGTGCTAGTGAATAAATAAAGTGTATAAATGTAGAGTTTTCCAGAGCCAGGAAAATAATTGCACTACAACCTAGAAAAGGAACTTGCATCCCCTGGAACACACACTAAGGCTGTAACCTATCATCAGGGACCTATCAACTGTAACAATTGCTAATATTTCTCCAATGCAAGCAAGAACTAAAATATTGCCATTTCTCTAAGCATATACATGATACTCATGTATTGGCATCATATATCAAGATATATAAACATACACTGCACAGTGAAATTTCACCTCATCTTAAATAAAAGCTGAGATTATTTTAAAGGTAGTTCAAGGCTGAAACATTCATTGTTTTTTCCATTTATCTTGTTTCTCAGGTTAAAGAACATATCAGATAGAAAATAATTTGAAAGTTCACACAGAACATTTTGCTGGGATGCCTTATGTTAACACATGAGGGAAGTTTAATTGCTCTGCTTTTCATCCTAGTTCTGATAAAGGACCAACCAGCTCTAAATGTCCCATTCAGAAATGCTTTTGGATTGTTTATATCTTCTTTCATCAAATTTCTGTGAAGGACAATCTTGAGCCATCTGGTGCCTATTTAATTTTTAACCACCTCTCACTTGGAATATTTCTTTCTTTATACTTATTTTGTCTTAACAAATTGGCCATAAGCTAAACCGCACCATCTGTGACTTCCAGTAAATACAACTGTTGCTAATGAAATTACCCAGCTTCATCATTTTGATTTAAATGCATTGCCTGCTTTTTCTATGACCTTTCATTGCTTGCCATCAAATCACAGCTTTCACACATTTAGATACACACTCATGTAGGTCAGGCTTCAGGAATAAATCTTATCTGTGAATCTCAAGAAGCCTGGCCAAGCTTGCTCAGCAGGTTGGCATGAGCTACCACAGCCAGGGCCATGCTAAGAAATCATTATGGCATTTGTGACCATGCAGCTCAGGGGCTGAACTCAGTGTGTTCCATGCTCCAGGGCAGATCCCCCGCCATGTGACCAATTGGTCACTGCTTCTTGTTCTCTTGCCTCCCATTTGTTTGACTGACTGAATTAATGATTCTGGATGCACTAGCCCAGTCTTTTGGCTAGCCTGTCTCTTATTCAATCACAGGACAAAACTGACCAGATTGAACTGGAAGAAAAGACTGGGACCATTACCTTAAAGAAAATAGAAGGAAACCAAGGGAATCAATGGAAGATTGAGGTGGAAGAGGTGGTATATCATCATACAAATTATTTATATAGCATTTTATGTATAAAAGTAACCTGGTGTGATTAATTTGAACCAACAGATTCCATTCCCTTACTCTCACATTAAACTGGATGGTTTTTGAAAACTAGCTTTTGAAAACTGCACCACAAATTACATCATAAGGAAAAGATACAGGTGAAATTTCCTTGGTCAGAAAGTGATTTAATCAAGCAGGTATTCATCGAGTAAGACACAGATGATTCAATGGCCATTTACACGGCTCCTGCAACAGTTTTCATCCATGTGCTTAATGCCAACAAAGCCTCAGTCCTTCAGAGAGATGTAGTCCCAGTGAACTCGAAAAAGGAGAAGTATCTATTTCGCAGGTATCAGAAGCTATTTCAGAGGTCCCCAAGGTGCTCTGCAAAGGCTCTGGTTCACCACAGATGCCTAAGGCCCACCCTGGAATTGCTATCCCGATGAGACATGGCTAAGGTCAGACTTTTCAGCCTCACATCCAGAGCTACAAACAGTATTATGGTACCTGTTACTGCAAACACCAGTGGGTCAAGTGTAGGAGCAGATCTGAATACATCATACACCTGCTGCACCCCTCCCCAACCTTAGAAAACTAGTAACATCTGTCATACAAATGATGTTCCGTTGTTCTACAGTGTGGCAAGGCATCAAAAAGTGAAATATGAATGCTAGAAGAATTAAGGAACGAGTAGCCAGGTTCCTAGGTCACATAATTTATTGGGTCGCTGTCAAGCCACATATTTGCACCAGTTTGTGAACCCTCTGCCATTGGTGCAATTTGCCTGGTGCAATTTGCATTCTAAACTGAGCCCTTATTTCCAGTAACTATGGTGGAGAGTAAAGTAAATCAATTTAATACTTCATATATGAAACTGAAGAGTACATTTAGAAAATAATTTTACTTCCCTTAAATAAGAAAGAGGAAAAGCCAACAGAAACTTGCAAAGCTCAAAATACAGTTCATATTTAATCATTCCTCAGCAATCTAATAACTAGTCACATTAGAAATGCAAAGGCATAAAGACAAGCTCCTCTGTACATTTATGCTTCCCATAGCAGATGTTCAGGATTATCACAACAGGCCAATGCAGGCACTGCAAGCTGCTTTGGCTATGGAAACTGATTTCACCAAACCATCCACTGCATCCTTTCTAAATGGACACATCTTCGCTGGACTCCCACTCAGTGCCTGCTCAGCACTTCCTTCTGCTGGAGTCAATAAAGCAGCAGGCCAGAACTCACTCTTGATCAAACTTCTCGCAGGTCACATCATCATGCAAGTGTTACCAGAGATGAGGTGGGCTACAGGACCAAGGAGTTAGCAGGGGAGTTACATTTATCCAGAGATACATGTTTGTATCCAGATGGAAAGGGCAGAGAGAATAAGAGCAAATGGAAATTGCACTGGTATTTATTGTAAGATTTCAAAGGTAGGTACATTTTGTTAGAAAAAGTGGTTTTGTAAATATGTTGGATACTTTCTTCCTGTCGAGGAAGGGAAATTACCTTTGCAAATACACTTATTAGTTTTATCTAAACTTCCAAGAAGCCTGGTAGTATCAGCAGTCTTTGCCATTCTTATTTCCTATTTTCAGCACAAAATACATTGTTCTCTTGCTCCCAAAACAGCTGTCAGTGCAAAGTACAAGTGAACACACTTTATTTGCTTACACACCAGCACAATCACAGTAGCTGATGATAAAAACTTAGAAAGCTTAATTCATTAAACAAAAAGCATTTTTTTTGCGGTAGATATGACACAGTACTTTAAGGAGAACAGCAAAAGAAAGGCATTCATACTTTATGCCTGGAATTAGGTATTTTATATTGAGGCTGGACTGGATGATCTCCACAATCATATTAACCTATCAATTCTGTGTTTCTCTGATATTGGCAGTGCAATAATTCTCATGATGTCTGGCAGCATGAAAGTTTCCATAGCATCAAAACAAGTCTGGTAAAGGAAGTAGGAAAGGAACAAAAAGAAAATCTGTAAAAGAACTCCATTGTTCAGTGCTGAAGACTTCCAGAAACTGCCAATATTTTTGTGTAAATCCCAATGTAACTGTTAAAATAGCCCACATACAAGATGCTATATGCTACCAGTAGATAAACTGACTTCCTGTATATTTACAATACAAACTGAGCTGAAAAAAAAAAAGGAAAGTATTGACTACAGCCAAAACCTCATATCCTCATATATCTCCTATAAATCAAATGCATTAAGCAACATCCTTCTGTATGGAGGTGCAATATTCAAGAGGTAATCACAAAAAGCCAAGCCAGAATTATAACCCAAAACTTCATAAAGGGAAATGGTACATTTCTCATGGGAAAAAATAGAGCGAAAGGAATATACTGCTGGAACTGACCTGTTATTAACAGACACAGAGACATCTGAAACCCTCAACAGTTTGGGTTACACTAAATCTAGTTCTAATCTATCAGCATGTGAACAAGTGATAACAGAAAACTATTACATAATTCTATCTTTTTTGTTTGATGGGACTGGGTTTACTGGAAGAGATAAGGTTCTGCAAACCCCTTCTCACAGTCAAGGCAGACACAGCTAAACCTGCCTGATACAAATTGCAAATTTGAATCAAATTCACCGCAGTCTCACAACACACCCCTTTTATAGGGCTGGAACATGATGACATTTAAACTCTTACAGCTCATGGCTATTACAGCTACGTGGATTTCTTTGGAACTGTAATCTTTTTTTAATATTAGAATAAAAATACTAATCTTGTTGAGTAATTCCCAAAAGATTCAAAGCTGTCTTGTCCTGCAGCCATGAGTGATATGCATCCAGCTGAACAAAATACTGTGTAATAAATTGATGGTTTATCTTCACATTTGAGTATCAAACTGTTTATCCTTGTGCCCAAAGCAAAAAAAAACCTCTCCAAAAAGTACCTCAGGTAGTTAGAATGATCCAAGAAGAATCAGATACTCAAATATCCCAAAAGCAATTACGAACAGCTATTTTTATGGCAAAAGTTATTTTATGAAAGTTATTATGCAACTGTTATCACAGTTTATCAGCCTCTGATGTTCTGTGTACCTTTGTATTTTCAGACAAGGAAAGAAGACAGGCTAATTGGAGAGAACTGCATCTAGAAGAATAATATACCATAAGGAAGTGTTTTGTGTGTTTTGTAACACACATTTCTCTGTTGTCAACAGTATCAATTCAAGTACATTAGGATAGCAGGGTGACAGGGTTATCTCTCCAGGCAGCACAGCTTCTCAGAGCAGTATTAACTCCTTTGACAGATGCAGTCAAGATAGAGCTACAAACATGTTTTATTGCAAGTAGGAGAAGGTAAGGCTGCATCTTGATTAAATTCAGGTCAAGCAAATTTTGGTATAATATTTTAAAGTGAAAAACTAGTTTAAGGAGGATGAGGGGAGGATTAAGCTGTATCTTGTTATTTGAGGTATTCTTTGGAAAACAATTGTAGGCAGTTTACATACAGTCTCTCATAGAAAGGTTTCACCAGAAGACAAGTTTATCTCTGAGTTTAACACCATACCCAAGACCAAATACTGGTTTGGCGCTGCTAAGATGACAGCTTTTAAAGTTTTTGTATTTCATCCCCTGCCTTTTCTATAACCTCCACGCTATGATTGTAAAATTGTAACTGACAGGACACCTAATTACCCTGAAAAACAGATTTGTTCAAGGCAACACAGATGCCAGGTCTGAGTTTCAAAAGCAGCTTTGCTACTACTTTTTCCGTTTAACTTCTAAATTTCACTCCCGTGAAATTTAAAAGTTCTAAATTATGGGACTGGAAGTCTTCCTAGATATATTATTACCACTTAATGAAAGTTTGAAATAGCACAATGGGTACCAGAGCTGACATTTTAAAGGGCAAGCACTCTGACCTTCAATTCAGAAGAACTTCTCCCTCAAAAAACTGAGAATATACATTATTCCATTAACATCAATAATTTTTAATAGTTCACAACACTAATTTTAAAAGTCTGGTGTCCTGGTTTTATTATTCTTTCTCTAATTCCGATTTATATTCATTTGCATTTTACATTTCATATTACTTCTAATGTTTAAGTTTTCCTTCTTAATTCTTACCTCAACCTTATACCTTATGCTATGTTAAACCACTGAGACAAATCAATTTGGATTCAAATATTAATTTGGAATTTTCCTATTAACTCAATCCTCTGTTTTCTGCACCTTGAAAACACAAGGTTGTCTCAGTGTTTGTCAGGGCAGACATGTAAAACACATTGGTATGATTATGTGTTAAGTTAGACAGATCATGATTCTTTTAACACAAATTAGTGAAATCCTAGGAGAACAATTTCATGAAAGTCAAGGTAAGGGACATCTGATGAGCTCACTTCCAACAGACCTCAGCCAGTTCAACAGCATCTCAAGAGGACATTCCATGTGTAAGCCTCAATTAGGAGTGTCTCTTTTTTCTAGCTGCTGTCTAATAACAATGCATTTTATGAAAAAAAAGCTGCAGTACATGATTCTGACAAAAAGGGCAGACTTTCTTCCTCCGGGAGCCACCAATACCTGATTGGCATTTTAGCTCAGCAGGTGAGCAGAAAACCCCTCTTTGTCAGTTCTGCCCATAAGCCTTTCCTTAAGAAGAATGTGAATGAATTCTGAACTGATTTTATTTAGGATAATCAATTTTTTCACACTGTGAAACAACTCTAGTTTTTTTTGCTGCATGAAGAATGCATGAAAAACTCATCACATGCTCTTCACAAAGTATATAGATATATCCACCCTCTTTGTAAAGGGTTCTGAGTGAGATTTCACAATAAATTTTCCTGTGGAACAGAGGATCCCAGTGAGGAAGGGTTGCTCACCAGCACATGGTATTCTGAGGAGGAATTCTACTTCTGACAACGTGCAGATCCAGAATCTACTTCACCCAACTTCAGTTATTGTCTGCACACTGGGAGTTACCTGTCCATATACTTCACCACCTGCTTACAGAAGAAATACACTGATAAATAGATCCTTAGAAATACCAAAGCATCTATATCAAATATTGGCAAATAAACAGTGCTATTATCTGCTGAAATGTTTAACTTCAGAAATATTGAGGAATAGTGTTCAGGAATATACTCTAAGCTAAGGAATTCTCAAGTTTTGTGCCTGTAGTGGCTTAAGGACAGTTACCTCAAAACATAACATAACCAGACTGAATTAGTATGTTAGGAAGGATAACAGGCCCCTGGGATTTTCTGATCTGATATTGTAACTTCCTAAGAAAAAAAAGCAATTTTTGACCTGTGATCTTAAAAAGAAAATTAATTATGGTCTGGATGAAACTTAATGTGAAAATTAATTGATAATGCTTGCTGATTAAGATAAATACTCTAAATGAAGTTTTTATTCGCACTTTAAATGGTTTCTGCAACATTTCCATAGCTATTTCTACAACTAAGGACCGTATTATCTGTCATCACCTCAAGGCAGTAAGTTCAGGCAGTGTATTGAAACCTAACATGGCTTTTTCACCTTCTTTGCCCTTCGTGGGGGGGGAAAAAAAGCTGTGTTTATGTTAAAAAATATTTCTAATTGTAAATTGCTTCACATGTGCTTATTAAAGATCCCTGTTGAATTTAATTTCAACAGTATCCTTGGGTGACTTTATGATGCTTGTATCCCCAGTTGTGTGTTCTGTTTATGCTGATGTGAAGTTTTGTACCTTTAAGACAGGTTTCAAGAGCAGAGCAGGGGGAAGAAGAAGCNTTCCTGGATTTGCCATCTCTTTGAACAGCAAGAGGTTTCATTGTTTAGTACTGTTCCATTTCTGTTACATAAACAGGGCTTTTTCCCCACTTTTCTCCAAGGAAATCTTTTCCCAAACCAGTTAGGGGAGGGGCTTAAATTTGCTTCCTGGAGGGACCCTATTTGGAGGTTTTGTCCCAAATTTGCCCTAAACCAGGACAAACAGGCACTTGAATTTCAACAGCTAAGCCTGAAAAAAAAACTATGTACATGCAGCGAAACCTTTAAAGTTTAGTTCTATTTTCCTAACTTAGTTATTTCTAAAAGTTACAGGTTTTTTCAAGTACTTAATTTTAATACCTCTTCACCATTTATGGCTCTTTCACTTACAATTTCACAGTATAAGTACAGAGAAAATTAACTTTGTCTTCCTAGAAAGAGTAGCAGAGCTCAAATAACATGCAAGATATTCTCTGATGTTCACAGGTCTGAAACAGATGCCTTTCACATTTAAGTAGTCTGCACGAGTGTACAAGGACTTGCAGATGGGAGACAAACATATTACTACACAGAAAATTAAATCCAGGTCATAACAGGAAACAACCTTTTATTTCTATCAATACAAACTCTTACTTGTACCTTCAAAAAGATGAAAGGAATACACCATACTAAATACAAGTGCCTGTATTACTAAAATGGGTCTATCGCCTTTGTGCATCATCTTTGACTTTTCAATTTACCATGTTTATCAAAAGTAAGCAAATTCGATTCTGCTAACTTTCATAAGTATATATGCAATTAATCACCTTCTTCACGATATGTCTTCCAGAGATTTGGAAGAACAGACACTGAATGATTTCTAGATCTTCTATTTAGAACCCAAAGGCAAATTCATCTGTTCTTCCCCAATTTTCTCTGCAAAAAAAAGGAGTTTTCCCAGAGAGAAATGAATAAAACTGCAATTATATTACAAATTTGCATAAACCCCCTCAGTTCTATAATACTCTTGGTTAATATTTCTGCATTCAAAGAGAAGCAGATCTACAGGTACAACATACCTACAACTGGCTAGATTTTAGCTGAAGGTGGCTGGTCTACACACTTCTTCAGGAGCAACTCCTCCTTTTTTAAAGCTACTATCTTTTAGATATTCAAATTGCTATGCAATATTCCTATTTTGGGAATACATATTTTTACTCATGAGAGAGAATTAGATCTAGTAAAACACTGCTTCTACTTTAAAAATAAAACCCACAGAACATAATCAGAAGTGTGTCTGGTGATGCTTTTTCAGAGCATCACTTACTCATTATTTTGTGTAGAATGTGTGCAGGAAGACAGCTTGATGTTTAAGTGGGACTTGACTCAGCTTTCAGAAAAATAAGCTCACAAGTAGTTCATCAAGTCTTTTTAGGGATTAGTTTGTTTTAAATATATCCTTATTTGCATTTCAAGTTACCTAAAAGAAGCTGCTATCAGCGTTTCAAAGTGGATAAAGCCAGACACTTGATTGTGAATCAAAACATTTGATTGAGGGGAAGAAATACCCATGTAATAAAAGAAAGACACAGAGTCACAACAACAACAGAGATTTCCTCTGCTACAAGTTACTCTGTTACACTGTGGCATGAGTCTTCTTACCTACCATGGGTCTGAAACCTAAAAATCTAGATCAAAAGAGGCTCAACTCTTCAGCAAGTTTTCTTCGCCTGTGTGCATTCTGCAAGTCCTGAAATTTGTGATGGGAGCAGGGATTGAGATGATAATTCAAGAAATAAAATTATTGTGTCCAGGAAATATACTGGAGAGAAAAAGGAAGACAGCTGATGCCTGTAGCATCCCCTTGCCCTGTGTTTGGATCTGAGAGAATCTGGAAAGCTTGAGGAGAAAAAGACCATACACAAAAGAACAAACTTCCTGTCATGTATCCTACTCTGTTTTTTGCTGCTGGCTCTCTCCCCAGCAATCTGTGATGCTGTGCAAACTACACAAGGCAAAAAACTCTGTGGTTTCTGTTTATTTTTCATTTTACAGGGGTCCATCTTGACTAATGTCATCCACAGAATCTGAGCACTGTTAATCACTTCAAGAGTTGTATCTGTAGTTAAAAACAACAAAAGATGGGTAAAGGTTCTGAAAATATCATCCAGTGAAGTATGTACCAGACTTTTGTCTGCCCCAGTTGTCCTTTACAAAATTGATAGGAATGCCTCTACCTTGTCTAAAAGTGGCATTCCAAAAATAAATTCTTAACTGTGAATGATATATTTCCTCAGGGAAATCATTATTTCCATATTCAGTACAGTGTAAGTACTGCATAGTAAATAGGACATGAGCTTATGCAATAAAGATAAAATGAAACACTGAAAAACTGCTCATTTGTTGAGTTCTGGGTATCCTGCATAGTAAATGAAATGAGGTCCTGCAGAAAAGGTATGCAGTTACAGAATTAAAAATCACCTTATAAGTGCCTTTTCTCATAAGGAGGCAACCTGAAGTTGTCTGGGAACATGTTAATTTTGACATGTTCTAATCTGAACATTTGCCTTCACAATATTAGAGACGAAATTAACTTCACTGATTTATATGAAGTGCTTTGTGCAGCCAAAATCTTGCAAGTTTCAGAAAGTGGGCCCATTTCACTGGTTTACACTCATGGCCTGATGGCACTCAATAACTGGGCTGAGTCCACTAAAACAGAGTTAGTGGACTAAATTCACACCCACTGAGCACTCCCAGGGTGAGTATGTAAGTGAAGACTCTATCTATTCAGCATTGCTGAAAAAAAAAGTTTAGTTTCAAAAGAATTTATCTAGAAAAAGAGAAGTGGATCTGGCAAGAGTTTGACATTGCTGAAGGCATGCACAGGTGGATGAAACTGCAGGCCAGGTCACAGGAAAGAAGAGATTTATGTTGTGTGCAAAGAAAAGGGCAGAAGAAAAATAGCCGCTCGGGCTGGGCTGCACTGAAGTGAATGAAACAGCTGTTCATACAGGGAAGGAATGGTCAGGTAAGACAGGTTGGAAATAATAATCATAGGGCCATCTGCTGCCCTGGGACTTTGCACCCTCAAGGTATGAAACAAATTTTGTCTTCTAGGACAAAAGCAGCCTTCTCTCAAGCAGTGTAGCTGTTCAATGCCTGTCAAGTAAACAATGCCTGCACAGGGCATTGAAGTTATTTGTGTTTCCTGCAAAAGTTGCTAAACTAGTTTAACTTCAAGTCAAAAGTAAACAGTGTCCTTTTAAACAGCTTTTCTATTTTTACCAAATGCTCTGTGAACACAGAATACACTACATGAAGTGACACTACCATTTCCTGCTTAGATGGAAGACTTAACAGCCATTTACTTTGTCACTTCCTACAGAAGATATGTTCTCATATTGACACTGACTTTCCATTTTTACCAGGACTTTTTTTCAATGATTTCAACAAAGAACTTTAAATAGCTAAAATCCCTGCTGCAGGTATTTCCTTGACCTCTTATCACTTGGTTTCAGGATTTAGAAAGCAGTAGAATAGCTGTTTTGAGATAAAAACATCTTCTGAATTAATTATGGCTTTCATCGAAATCATACAGTTTGCTACTGTCTTGAGAAGAAAAAGAATGTATCATTCCATCTCCAGAAATTTGTGTAGCTCTGTAAGCTGTTTCTGAGATCACTGTCCATGACCACTTGACTGGTAAATCTGTACTGCTCTACAGGAAAAACACTGGGGAGACTTCAGAGCTGCAGTGAGACCTTGGATGTATTACAACCTGCCCAATTGTCTTCTGTGATAAAGCCTGTCCCAGGCTGGAGGCAACACAAGTCTGTTTGAGTCCCCTCTCTTGCTTAAATAGTGTATGGAAGCATCAGGAGGCTGAAAACCAGCTGACATCCCTGGTACCCACAACTCACAGTTTCACCTCTTCTCACACTCTAGCCAGCTAGAGAGGTGAAGACCATATAGCATCACGGAATCGTTTAGAATCATGGAATGATAGTATTGTTTAGACTGGAAAAGCCCCCTCAGGTCAGAGAGTTCAATCTCTACCTCAGCACTGCTAAGCCCACCACAAATCCATGTCCCAGAGTGCCACATCTACCTACATGTCTTTTAAATAACTCCAAGGATGGTGACTCCATCCCTTCCCCAGGCAACCTGTTCCAATGCTCAGCAACCCCTTTCCTGAAGAGAGTATTCAGAATATCCAACCTAAACCTCCTCTGGTGCAACTGGAGGCCATTTCCTCTCATTCTGTCCCTTGTTACTTGGGAGAAGAGACTGACCTCCACATCACCACACCCTCCTTTCAGTAGCTGTAGAGAGGAAGGAGTTCTCCCAAGCCTCCTTTTCTCCAGGCTAAACATCCCCAGTTCCCTCACCAGTTCCTTATCAGACTTGTGCTCCAGACCCTTCAAAGCTTTGCTGCCCTTCTTTGGACTTGCTCCAGAACCTCAAGGTCCAGAACTGGACACAGCATTCAAGCTGTGGCCTCAGCAGTGCCCAGCACAGGGGGATGGTCACTGCCCTGGTCCTGCTGGACACACCATGGCTGGTCCAGGCCAGGTGCCAGTGGCCTTCCTGTCCACCTGGGCACACCTGGGCTTATGTTTGCATTCTACTACTATCATTACTAAAATGAGCCTGGTTCTGTATTAATCAAAAAGAGCAGCAAGGGTTTTTACTATGGTATACAACTGCTTGTAGTAGTTCAGGCACCAAATATCTTGCATTGGCTCAAAGAAAACCACATCTGTCAGCCTGAAGAACACACTGCAACAGGCACACCCCTTCTCCAACTCCCTTGCAAAGGAGCCTCTGTGCCACTGCTACCCTAGAGAATTTTTGAATTATCAAGAAAGAATTTTTATTTAAAATACCATAAAATAAGTAACTGCATTTTTATATGTATTTTTATATATAAAATTGAAAAAAAATTCCCTACGAGGGACCTTCCCTGAAAGCAGTGATATTTCAGGACTTCTGAAAAATTACTTTCTTGGTTAATTCTCATTTTTATATGTTTTTATACCTGTTGATAGAGCATGCAGTACTTACTGAACTGGATTCCTTTGCTTCCTTTGCAAGGAAGTAGGCTCATGCACAGCAAAAGAATGCCAGACAACATTGCAAATTTGTCTTGTGCATCAGTAACACAAAGAGAGACTCTGCATTTCGCATTTTTCTTGCAGGAAGAAGAAGAAGCCTCATGATACCTCAAATCTACACAAAGCAGCTTCCCCTTGTGTTCCATGCCCCTGTTTCTTTTTGGAAAAAGGAATATTTTCTAAAGCCACAAGGAGCACAAATGCAAGGACAAGATTGTTCCTCCCCTTGACCTCTCTAGAGCCAAGTCTGCTTCCTTCATGCACATACAGAGAAACAGAATCCACTTTAAGCTCCAAACCAGGTTCAAAAGATTAGGAATTAGCACTAAGACACCAGAAGAACTTTTTTTTAGCCTTCCTTGATGTCTTTTCTTAATTCCTACTAGCAGTAACAGGACAAGGTGCTACACCACTGTGTGGCTAGCTAAGGTTTCATCTCCGTGTTTCTTGATTTATTCACAGTTAGAGGATAAAGAAATTACCAACTCTGTGCTCAGGAATCTATCTGGTCTCACATTTTAGTACCACCTTGTAATCTTTACAAGGTTATCCTCATAACCATCATCTCCAATAAGATTTGCATCACCTAATTTACAGGCTATTGGCTGTGAAACTAGTCAATCCCTTCAATAACTCCTGGCAAGTGATGGCTGTTCCTTGTTCTTATTTCTAATTGTCTCTAATCATCAGGACAAATTTATTCCCTTTCCCTGTGGGGTAATGACTGACACTGTGGGTGGAATAAGATGGGGTGACTGAAACAGCACCTCTGCCACAGGTTCCTGGGCCAGCTACAGTAACAAAATCAAGATTCATTTAATAAAATAACACTTACCAAAATCTTCCTGCTGGACATGGAGAACAGCTTGTGTCACTTTGCCTGCTTTGACACCAGCATCTACACTACAGGCACCATCAGAAAGCTGAAAGCAGCCCTTGTCAGCCTAACAGATACTCAGCATCTGACATATCACTATAAAATAGCTATCAATAAAATAGCTTTTAAACAGAGAGAGTTGGAGACTGCAACGTATCTTCAGCAGCCTTTTTTGCTGTGCCTGTTGGCAAGCAGAAAAAGAGGACAGGACTGCAGAGTAGAGGACTGAAGACAGCAACTCTAGAGCCAACTGAGTTGGATTTGCTGCTGAACATGAACAAAAGCTTCAGGCTTGCTTTTTTAGTAGAAAGCCAAACATGAATTATGGCTGAGATATGAGCACACTACAAGTCAGCAAGACTGGAAGTCACTGCATAGCATCTTCACTACCTGTATCAACTCTGCATACACACAATTAGCTGCTCAAGCAGCTGGAATATGAGCTATGAATAGATTACCACAGGTACAAATTACACTATTTCCAAGTTATTCACCAGATTGTCTACTACAGCCTTATTTATATATCAAATATGCCTTTTGTTTTAATCAGAAATCAGACCTGTCCCTTGCTAGTTCCCACATCAGACCATAAAAGCACTCCTATAAATCATCTTTGGCAAGTTTCCTTCAGCAAAAGGTGTGCTGGACAGGCAGTTGGGTGTGCTATGGCCACAGCTGATTAATTGTCATGCTGTCACCTCATATTCCCCAACCCCTGAAGCAGCGACACTATCTTTCAGCTTATCTTACAGAACAGTTAGGAGACACTCAGTTTAGGTGCTCTTCAGCTTTGCCTTACAGTGGCTCTGAACTTACTGGAATTGTCAACACTACTGAATATTATATTTATGGCACGTTTCAAGCTCATGCAAAAAAACCCAAAACAATTCATGGCGAGTCTGCCTATCTTATTGTTTATATTAATGAATACTCATCTCAGCTTGTACAGGAATGCACCAATTTACAGGGGCAAAATTTGTATTTCTTTCCACAAAAGGTATAGCATATTGCAAATTTTCACACTGCAAAATGCAGTATTTTTTTGTGGGTAGAATCAGTACATTTTGGCTACCCTGGTTTTCCTGTATCTACTAAAAGACTTTTAGTTTGCTGGCTAGATCCTTAATTTCCAGACATGTTTTTTGGCTCTGTTGTCCAGCTTCTTGCTTGAATGTTGGGGTTCTTGCATTCTATTTCCACTAGGAGAAAAAAAGAGGTAATCTGGTTTTTCTCTAATATATGATATTATTTATAAAAAGAACATACAGTTCATGTATTCCTAATCATGGCTGATTAGAAAAATAACTCATCACATCCAGAGAGAACCTTTGTTCACAAACCAAACCATTTTAACTTGTCTGTCTTAGGTTATGCTTCCAAATAGCACCTTCATATTCATCTTGACCCCAGGAGGGATTCTACCTGGCTGCTTCCTGCTGCCCCCAGGCTGCCCATTTGGTTGTGCCAGTACCACTGGCTACAAGGCCAGACTGTGCCTTGGACAAGAAAACTGAACCAGATTAAGAAGTGTTTTTTTAACACTTGCTTTATTCTCAAGCAGCTCCATAAACAGTGGTGTTACCACAACAGAACAAATAGAGTGGGCAAACATTCAGCTCCATCAGCAGCAGGGTGATTATTTACTGAAGCAATCACAGTATTTACTCACGTGGCAGTGACTGGCACATGGGGGAATCCCCAGTTATCTGCTATCAACTCCAACTGCAATGCAATGTTCTTGGTGGTGTTTTAGTATGTCACTGGCCCTGACAATTGGCAAAATTGCTACTGGATACCTGTAACACTGAGAATGAAGCCATGTCCAAACTGGATAGCTGGAAGGAGAAAAGAGGCAAAAACTAAGAGTAGAAAGCAGAACTGTGCAGCAAAAGCAGCCTGTAAGGACCAGTGAAAGATAATTCTTTATAATCAAATAGGGTACAAAGTACCTGCTGACCCAACTCATACTGAACCATTAACACTACAGCTGTTGTGAATTATGAGATTCAGGTTCAGGAATGCCTGAACTATAACGATGCAATCAAATTCCAATTCAAACATCATGTCTCAGTTTCTTACTCTTTACTGTAAAAACAGCACTAGGAAGTGCAGCGTCAGATCTCAGATCTGGATCAGCTTATGGTAGCTCAAATGCTGGGGGAACGGTATGGTGGAAAAAAAGAAGTTTACATTTAGTTCAACAGCCTTCAAGGGCTCCAGCAGGACAGGGAGATATTCAAGCTTAGTCAGCCATTTGAACATATGGCTACACATCCCTTCATAATTAATGAGATCATTCTGAAAGCTGCATTGAAGCTATAGCACTCCTTTTTACTCCTATCAAAACCAAATAACATTTTTCACATCCAGCTGTAAACATACTGAGTGGGAGCTCAGCATGTCACAAATGTGGAACCTGGCATTTTAGTGTCTCCCTTACAGTAGTCTGGCGTTACTCAAAATCAATAAAAGTTCTGATCATGCTTTTTTCAGATGCAATATAGCAGAAAATTCAAAGTTTCTTTCTGTAACAGATTAAGCATCAGCTAATGCTGAAACCTTTTGTGAAACTTAAGTGGTGTATTTGCTTTATAGTGACAGTGTCACTTCTCTGATATGCTTGGTGTGCATGTAGGACTCGCAGTCTTCATAGAAAAATATTCCTTTTTCTCTAACCTGTCAGTGTATCTCGATCACCAGAAATCGAGCAATTATTCACAAACAAATGTGGTTTTACACCTCCATTTTGAGTAATGAAATCTCCAAACCAGTGCACTATCCCCATTATACAAAATTTTGCTGCCATCGCTGTAACATTCTCTTGAAATATGGAAATTCTTTATAGGTTTTCAAAAGTTCATATTCCTACAAACCCAGTCACTATGCACTCCTGTTTTCACATATTTGATAGAAAATTAACCAAAATCAAATTGCTACAGTCTGCTAATTGAACTTCATGAAATAAACATGAACATTCAACAAAAAGAAAGCAAACAAACCAGGGATTAATTCCTTAATCCCTCTAAATGGCACCTGATTGCTAGCTTCTCTCCTGAGGCTAATGCAGGATCCAGCCTGGAAGATATTTTCTACAAACATTTTGTTCCACATAGAATAATGTTTCCCTAAGACAGCTTCCACTCTTGCTGCCTATGCACAACCGAAATGTGGACCTTTACAAAAATAACTACTCAGCAGTTGTCTCTCTACAGCACTTAAATTTCAAATAAATATGACCAGAAGAAAAGACAACTTGGTTCTTAATGTTTCTGGATTTCCATAAATGAGCCACTGCCAAGAATTGTGGTCTACCACAGAACACAGATAGAATATAAGGTTCTTGTGTGGAGGAATTTAATACTAAACCATGGAAAACTTGTTTTTAAAGTAATTTTATCATCAGGTTTCATTAACAGCATCAGCTGCTCCATAGGCTTGTTTTGAGCAAAATGACTTTGCAAGGTAGTCACAATTTGGTATCATAACTTCTTTCTTAGAACTGCCAGTGCTAACACTTTCTACTGAAAAGGAACACTACCGAAAAACATCTTTCTAGGTGGTCAAGAGGCAAAATGCACACTGTGTACAAAACTAGCTTCAGCCCAAAAGAGAACTCAACCCCAGACTGATTGTTCAGACCTTCCTGCACATAATACTCTGTTTGGATAAACAATGGCAACTGTCAGGTACCATCAATCATTTACATTATGCTTAGAGCAAATCTTAAATCATTGTCTCTTTGGAAAGAAAGACAATTGAGATAGATAAGGAACTATCACAGGCAGAAAGCTCTGTAACTGAGGGTTTTTCATGAAAACTTTTGAACTTAAGCAGTGGCCAGGCAAGCCATGAAGTTCTTACACATCATGATGGCTCACTAATGGACCCGTATCTGTAGAAGCTCTACACAGAAATTCTGTGAGCTTCACTGTGAGCTAGAAATAAGTCTGGGGGAAACTAATAATCATAATATAAACATAATCAGAGCAGAAGCCAGTTTTCTTATAGCATATATGAAATAAATGCCTTAGAAAGTGAATTTCAACACATTGAGTCAGACTGAAGGTATAATAAACGGTGCTCACTGGTTTAGCACTGACAATGGTGAAGATAGAAACAAGCAAAACACATGTAGCTAATTTTTGGGTTTTAAAAGTTAAATGCTTTTTTTAAAACTTTGTGAAAAATCTTTGGAGGGATTTACTTATTATCACAGAGCTATAATTTTAACTAACTCAGTGTAGACTTCCAAAAGGACAAAATAAAGAGTTCTGATTTTAAATATAATCTAAAAATATTCACTGCTTTTATTTACTATGCTTCTAAAGTTCTTAGGAAAATTCTCCAGATAAGCATTTTATCTTTTCTAAAAAGGAACAGCTAGCATCTCCATTTCCTCTGCAGATCAGAACCCTGTTTTAATTCTCAGACTGTTACAGAAATATCTCACAAAGAAGAAAACAAAGTTTAAGCAGTTTGCTGTCCTTACAGATGGCCAATTCAAACGCTCAAACACCCACACAGGAGAAATATAGCTCCAGCCTTTCTAGAATACTGATATTTTGAGGAGAATTCAGCATTGCCTCATGTTCTCCATTTCACAGTATCGTGCAAAGATTGACACAGGAGACAATTTTTTTCCTAAGGCTTAATAGGAAAATGTAAGAGGAGCAGGTTGAATCTAAAATCCAGCTTAAATTCACAGCTTTGAAAAAAATCTAATTTCCTTTTCCAGTAATATCTTTTTCACATTTTCATTCAGCATCCATTAGGACAAAACCACTAAGTTGTGAAGGTTTCATGATACAATCAAAGAAAGGAGTTTCATCAGCATAGGATTACCTGGAATGTGGGAGGCTGGTGTTCTGATTGAAGTGTCACTATTCTTCCTTGAGGGAAGAGGGAGAGAAGACTCTTGTTTTGATTTCACTTTTCAAATGAACCAAGCAACTCTTCTTTAAATCAATGTGTCAACATAGTAACCCTTTTAACTAATCTGCTTTCCCTCCCATTAACAAAATAGAAACACAAGATTTCATTTATGAAAATTGAGTAAGAACACTCTTTCCTGAGTTTTTGCATACATTATTTGGAAGGCTAACAAGCTGGTGTGTTTAAATTTTGTGCCATCCCTGAGAGGTTTGGCTCAAGACATTCAATCAGCTTTGCAAAAAAATCTTAAGTTTTAAACTTTTCCTTTTACTAGAATTGAAAAAACATATTTCAAAAAACCAACTATTCCAATTTTTGCGTGCTGCTGTAATAGAGAACTAGATCTGATCAAGCAGTGAGTAGGAGGCAAAGATATAGGGAATATACATATATGGATAGAAAAGCACTTTGTCTTTAAACTTATTTTTTAAAAAAATAATTCAAGTGTGACAATCCAGCTGCTAAAATTTCAGGGAGTGTTTTTATTAAAATGTTGTGCAGCAATTATAATTGTATTTAAAGTGCCCCAGAGGAACTCTAACTGTTACAGAAGTGAGGGACAAGGTGTATGATAGATATATTTGGCATGTTTTAGTTTACGAGCATCAGCCAAAATGAATGTGTGTAACGGGTTTAATATTTTCTGATGTTTATAAAACATCAAAGGACTGACAAACATCTATCATCTCTTGTTACTGACAAACTTGGTCTGTGAATGCACAGAAGCACTTGAACAGAGATTTAACTGGAGTTAACAGTATCTACATTAATTGTATTTGATCACTTGACAATTTTAAATATAAAATACCAGTCAGTTACAAAAGCATTGCAATCCTACTTGCCAGATGGGAAGCCACAGTGTTTAAGGGTGAGGCTTTAAAAAGCACAAAAACTCTGCTGTAAGACACCCTCAAAGCCAATGTTAGCAACTACACATGAACCGTAAAGTAGCACTGTCATCCCCAGCTCTGCCTTTCTCAGTGAAAAGCAAGTGCCTAAGCCAACCACCTGGGAAAGGAAACTTTAAATTATTGTGATCAGTGGCTACAACATTGCTTAAGTGGCTGAGATACCTTCCATATGTCTTGTTGCTGAAGTCTGCTACTCTCATGACATTTCAATGTTTCAAGCTCAAAACAGTTTTTATCCTCCATAACACACTATTTTTGTAACAACTTCTTTGGAGGTCTCAGCTACCTCATTTTGTATGTCACTTCACTTCTATATGCTCACAGGACTGCAAAAGACATCAAACTCTCTTAATTTCATATTCTAATATCACCACTATACTCAAATACAGACCATACTAGTTAGTACTCCCTAGCACATGGAACCTTCATTATTCACATGAATCTTTCAGTATTTTTAAGTTTCAATAGAAAAGTCATTTATCCACTCTTACAACATGTACTGTAACTTTATGAAAGAAATATAAGACAATATTGTTCTTCCCCTTCCCTATTTTAGTCCAGAGTGAATGCTAAAAATGGGGTTTGTAATTGTCTTATTTTTCATGAAAGAGGTTTTTCCCAAGCCCTTATCACCTGTAACAGAATAGGCCTGGTGGAACAGCTGAGTAATATATTATGCAGGCAGTAACTTATGTTATGATCTCCACCTGGATGCTTAAAGAGAAGCATATTTTCTCAAGAAAAGCTGGTAATAAAAGCATTCACCTGTGTTGCAAGGACAATGCTATTATTCTGTCCTGTATTTCTTTGTATCTCATGAACTAAATCTATTTCAGGTTCCACTGAAAATGCACAATAAATCTCTTAACTGAACTGCTAGGAATTCAGGTGGCCCCAGTTCAGACTGTGCTGTGCTCTCACACCATTTTCTTTGTATATTTATAAACATGAAATGTGAAGATGTCTTTCTTCCCAAATCTCCTTGGAAAGCCAGTGGATAGCTGCCCTGCTCCCAAGTGTGTAGGTACGCTCATACCTTTGACAGACTTCATCCTGCAAAGCTTTTGTATCAATTTATCTTCACTAGGTACACTGGTGACTGGATCCTAAATCATGGCCCATTTACTGCCCATTGGCATCTGTTTGACTGATGTCATTGCAAGGACTTGGAGGTTTAATGGCCTACTTGTTGCTCAGCTGGCAGAGGCCTTTGAAAATGCCACACACTTGTGTATCTGCTGGTGGATTAATCAATAGCCTGCCTGCCAACAGCATCTCTGCTAGAATTTCACACTCCTTTCTTTGTTTCCTCCCTCTGGTTTTGGGGCATTTTGTTGACTCCATTCTGCCAATGGGAGTATTACTGATTACCTCAGAAGGTCACAGACCTCAGCACACAGAAGAGAATAGAAGCAATAAAGCCTCTGAACCTCGTATCAGCAAACATTGGAACACTTCAAAACCAGACTATTTCAGCTTCCAGATGAATTTTTTTTAAATTTCTCTTCTGGAACTCAATTCTTCAGTGTCAACAAAAATGGAAACACTATAGAAAGGAGTCACTTTTCAATGAAAACTTCAGTCAAATGAAACTCCCCATTTCAGTGTGCAACTTGAGTTAAAAAACATCTATTAATTCTTTAGCATTTCTAACTTTTGCAATGAAACAGCCAACGTAAGAGCTAGAGGTAGAACACATAATATATCTACAGAGCAAACTTGAAGAATTCTTCCAATGACTTTTATCTATGATAAAAAAAAGTGTTACCTCTACCTAAGGCAAAGTTTTAAACATTGCACTCCATGGCTGCAGGATTAAGTCCAGGGAGGTCTGGTGACTGGCATGATACACAATGAGACAAGTCTCTGCTTGTTTAAGTTCAAAGATCCATTTATTTGGGGCAACACTGATACAGGAACAAACTCAGCTTAACCCATA
>VWYI01003759.1:0-11942 GCA_013399455.1 Anthoscopus minutus
TTCGTCCTAGATTTCCAGGAGTGCACATTAGTCTCGCCAATGGAATAAAATAAAATCAGAACCTGAAACCTAGAATGGACTTTGCATCTTTCCTTCCCCCTGTCCGAGTTCTGCAAAGAGGAACACTCAGAAGGTAAAAGGACTGGCTTTTCTAACTTGCAAGGGGAAGCCCCATGTTCGGACCACACTCGCTGCAGCCCGACCGCAGCGTGCCCGGACTTGCTCCAAACACGTGGTCGTGGCTTAGCAGCAGATGCTGAGAAGCCGAGAAACCAGGGCAAAGCTCCCGGGGAGAGTGGGGAACCCCCGATAGCCTGTAATACTGGATTTACCAACAGAGACCTCTGTCAGCTTTCATTGCATAAGTCAGTTCATTTTGAGCAACATTATGGGGGAACAAGAGAGGCAGCTGAAGAGGGACAGGTATGAACCAGGGCTTTCTTATGTGACCCAGTGCCAGAACTCTGTGTGAGACCACACATTGCCCTGCATCTCAGTTCTTTGTGAGAAACTGACCTCAGACCTCCATATAATCTGGAAACTAAAGTAACTGGATTTGGATCTCATGCCAGATTTCATTTTTTTTCTCACAAAACTTTTAGTGAAATTAGGAAGAGGAGGGTTGTTTTTTTTCTATCCAAGACTATTGTTATCCCAGGCTACTGGGATAATACCACTAATATTAAAAGACAGCAGTTGTGATTGAGAAGAAAGGGTGAACAAAGGGAGCTATTGCTTGGGGTGGCCAAAGGTGATGATAATTTGTGATGGCCAGCATGGAGGGACATGACTTTCTTCCTTGATCAACAACTCTTTCAGTGAACTTGTAGCTGGACACGCATGCCATTTCTTGTAGGGATGGAATAACAATCCCTGTCAAAGCAGTGAACTCTTTAAGAATGCAAAATTGAAGCAACCTGCAGTTATCAGGTCACAGGAAATGTTGTGGATTAAACACATAATCCAGCTGGGATTTGGTGAGAACTGAAAACACATACTCGCTTCCACTGAAAATACCTGCCACCGCCTCCTTCATACTGAAAGTAGAACAGAATGCAATGAAAACTGAAAGGTTTCTCACAGTAACCTATAAAGCTTTTTAAAATAATTGTATCTTTTTTGTAGAATTCTGTAACCGTTTAAAAACAAAACATAAAAACCCAAAGCTGCTTCCTCTTATGTCTGTATTTTTAGAGTACTATCCACAGAAATTTATTAGAGCCAACCCCACTAAATTCCTTACAACTGTCCCACAAGGGTGGTTCTCAAAGTGAAAAAGGAGCAAAATGCTGGCAGTTTATGTAATGTCTTTTTCACTTATAAAATCTGAGAAGTTATCTAAGAATTTTAATGTTGTACAAGTCTCTGGTGACAAGAATCAGTCTGGAAGAGCCTTCTCTACAATCTCAGCCTTGTTTATCTGACTGTCCTCTTGTACGCCCTTGCCCCATTTTCCTCTCTGCTCCTGCAAGGACAAAGAAAAAAATACATTCTCTTGAAATTCAACAGACTGAACTAGAATGCAGTATTTGAACATCTGAAAAAAAACCCTTATACATTTTATAAGAGCTGCTTCTGGGTCTACTTTGCTTGAAACAAATATTTGCCTACTGAAAAGTCTGGTTGGGTTCAAGTGGCAAAGTAAAATGTTCCCTAAATAATCCTAACTCAGTTCCCTGTCTTTCCTATAAGGAACCCAGCTTCTTTAACCTTTTCTGTCAAAGCTCAGGAGCATAGTTCCTTCTCTCCCTTGCACCATACATAATCTGGCATTCTGGACCTCACAATACCCAGCTGGTACCCTTCTTGCCATTTAGTGTGTTAATGACTCTACCCCTGTGCTATTTTTCTTCCCCACATGTCTGATACAAAATATGCTAAGCATCCGTATGACCTTTAAACATCCTGCACAGTTCTCCAGCTCCTCTTTACATGATCCAGACTCATCTCCGCCTCCTGTTAGAAAATCCTATGCATGCACCTGGCTTGATTACATCAGCATATCTGCACACAGCTGAGCTAACACATTGCGATGAATCTACTGCAGAAGCAAAAGGAAATGAATACCTCTCCTTCTGTCTGCTATCCAACAGTTGCTCCACCACGGTATCAATTTGATATTAAATGAGAGTTATCTGTAAATACTTTTCACTGCTACCTGAATGCCATGCGTGGAGGCAGAAAAGAACCAGCCTGATAAGATTTTGGTTGTGGCTACTAAAAAATAAAACTATTTCATTTCCCCATGCTTGAAACATCACTTCTTATTGGTGTTATTTTTTTCCTTCCTTTTTTTACTGGATGAAGGAGCCACACATTCCAGGAGTCATATGTGAGTAAAGCAAAAGTTGTATGAGACACACATCACTCCCTGGAAGCTACTACAGAATTCACATTACATGCAGACAGCCCAGCAGTTGTATTTTTCAAGAATACTGCTACACATATGGCATTTTTCAATGTTATTTTACTGTACACGAGTAGGTGATGCCTCTTTCTTTAACCTAGACAATGAGCATGCAGGAACCACCAGGAAGATTCACAAGGGTCATATAAATGTACATGCACAGTGGTGCATTTGATCTGTAATCCTGAGTTTCACTGTGCACACACAGACCTTTTTCCTTCAGGGGAAGAGGGCTAATGGATTGCAAGGTTATAACTTCTGATTTTTGCTGAGCAGGACGAACCAGTGAACAGAAACACGTCTTCACAGGCACTGGTTAGCTGAAGGAGAGCAGCACTGTAGGAAAACAAATGTTACTAGGAGTAAAAAGTCTGCTCCAGATTCTTGTTCTGAACTTGACACCACAGTACCAGGAAAGTCTCTGTGGGAGAGTTTGGAAGACTTCAATTCATGTCTGGTGGAGCAAATTGCAGTTGTAAAATCTCAAGAGATGAGGGCCACCCAGAGTGTGTCAGTTTATCAACTGGACAGCTGTGGTGTGTCTACAAATGCCAAACCATAAGCACATTG
This sequence comes from Anthoscopus minutus, assembly GCA_013399455.1. Lineage (NCBI taxonomy): Eukaryota > Metazoa > Chordata > Aves > Passeriformes > Paridae > Anthoscopus > Anthoscopus minutus. The sequence continues at coordinate 2,978 of VWYI01003759.1, forward strand.
GCAGGGGGAGCAGGAATTGTGGCCAGCACACACAGAGAAGTGGCTCCTGAGTTTCTGAATTGCCTGCCTCTCAGAGCACACTTATGGTCCAGGCCAGCCTGCCAGCTCCAGCAAGACTACTGTGTAGCAGCCCAGGGACATAAACACGCCTCACACCTGGCTCCACAGCCTTTGGGAAGTGCTCTGCATCAGGGAGGATGGCAGTTTGGGAATGCTGCAGCATTCAGCTCAAGTCCCTGAATTGGGTAGGGCAGCAAGATAACAGTGTAAATGGAAAGACCTTATATCTTATTGCTCTCCAGCTCAAGAAGCAGTCCTTTGGTAGTTATGAGCAGCGTATAAAAGGGACTTTCTGGTGTTAGAGAAACCACTGAGAGATGATCAAATGCTTTGGCATCATGGGACTGGGAACAGGGCAGTAAAGCCACTTCTACACACCAAAGTTTTCTTACCAAAAAAAAAAAAGTCATGTGTTTTACACCCTTACACCCACTGCAAAGCTGAAAATCAAAACAAATTACTCAGGAGAGAAAGGCAGGGAATCATGCCTCAAAGAGAAATTTGGGCTACAGTGACAAGATAACCAATGTCAACAATAAATGCCCAAGGAAAGTGAACATGAAGTAGATTAAAAATTTAATGAAGTGTTATCTAAAATATACATTTTATATCAGTCTTAGGTGTCCTTCAGATACTTTATAAGCTATAATATTTATGATTATTGGTATTTATAGTAGTAGCAGTAACAGCATTAATGTATCAATAGGCTATGAAGAGAAACTCCATTCGTAGTGTATTCCTAATGGAGTGCTAGTAAATCCTAGAGCATTCCACCTAATCTATTCTGAAGATATTGACTAGGGCTTAGTTTGTCAGGATTTTAAACTCCTAACACTGGAAGCAGGGGCAGAGGATTATCCAGGATGCTTAAAATCCTCTAACCAATTAAAAGTTTGGCAAAGGCAAGGAAAAATAGATGCTGTTGTTGCTGATCCTCTGCTATCCCCAGGCCTGACTTCATGGGCTGTTAGATATTCTGGCCAGAAACTTACTCTTGCTTTTCTGTACTTTCTTTGGAGAAGAATACGAACCAGCAGGCTGGGGTGCACCCTGGAAATGCTTGCATCTTTTCTGAGGTTAAGGGAGAGGGAAGGGTGTCTTTAGAGACTGACAAAAGATCCAGTCTGCCTCTCCACTGCATTTTTTTTTCCTATGAAGAACCAGTGTCCCAAGAATCCTTGAAGTAACATAGACACTTCTTCCCTGCAAATATGGAGAAACAGCCTTGGGGTATTTATATCAACCAGGAATCAAGGACTGGTGGTGCTGGGTCCTATTGATAAAAGCAACAACTCAAATGTCCCAAACCCCAGCTTATGGTGACTATCATGACCACAACACAGAACAGCATAGACTGATTTACATTTGTTTCCCAGAGAGAAGGCAAATCAACACATGGTCCACATCAGCTGGGTTGAACTAAATGACCATTGAAGGTCCCTTCCAATCCAAACCATTATATGATTCTACGATCTCTGTAGTTCTTCAGTAAGCATTCTGGAGTTAACAGTTTGAGAGATGGGTATCAGAGCCCATTAGGAAGCAAGTGGTGATTTGGGATATCAGGGAACCTCAAGGTGTGTGCTACTGAGAGAACGAGGGAACCTCTGACTGTTGTTCTGCTTTTCTGTTCCTCTATGCCTGTGAGGTTTTGTGTGTATTTCTTAATAACTGACCTGGCCCAGACATCTCCTTCAGGCTGGTGTGAGGGAAAGTAGGCAAGGCTAAGCAGGCTCCAGCTCTGGTCATGAGCACAGCTGCCAAGTGGCACTGTCCAGGAAAATGTTAATCATCTAAAAAACGTGGTCCTGCCATTCAGCTGATGAATTATTTCTCTCTGTCAATCAAAAGGATGTGGGACCATCTGATACAGGATGACTCTGGTCATTTTAATCCCTGGATCTCTCATCATAATCACAGCAAAGCATGAAAAAGGGGGAAAAGCCATCACAAAACCAACCTCACTTGTTAACTTTTTACTTGCAAATGCCACACCTATTAAAATAATTTTTCGGCTACTGAGATCAGAGTGAGCAGTCAATTTTGCCAGGAAAGTATGAAGAGAATGAACTTCCCTTTTGAAACTTTTATGGGAATATCCAAGCACTGCCTTGCAGAAGAAAAAATATCTTATTAGCTACAGTGCATGTCTATGGATCTTGTTAGGATAGCTCTAACAGGACAGAAGGGGGAAAAGGTTGATGATTAGTCATTAATGAAATGCAGCCACAAAGATGATGGCTATGACTCTAGCATGTCTTGCTAAAGAAAGGAAGAAATATTTCCATTCCAGAAAGCTTTGGCAAGCCTCCACTGTGAATATAATACAATTCTGACCACCCACATGTGGCAAGGATGTATTGAAAATGAAGCAGGTACAGAGAATGGCCACACAGCTGATCAGAACCTGCCTTGTAGAAGAAGACCTAAACCAACTGGTTGTTCAGACCAGCAAATCAAAGGCTGCTGGATGTCCCAGTGACTGCAAGTTCAGCAGACATAAGAAGAAGTATAAAACTAGATAGGGAGAAGGAATTTGAAAATCTAGACAATAACAATGTCAGTGGTTGTGCATTGTCTAGGACTAAAGTTAGGCTAGAAATGAAAAGTTTTCAAAATTCTGGAAGCATAAGTGGAGCTTTGGTGCTCCTCTCCCTGCAATCCTCTCTGCTGTTCATGGTCTTGCTGAGAGGCTATTGGTATTTCTCCTATGTAAATGTGAGCCAAGTTTACAAACTGGCTATCAGATAGAATGGGGCCTCCAGCTTCCATGATTCCCAGGAAATCACATTCAGTGAGTAGCAGCTGTCCTTCTGTGCACGAGGAGTTATCAGGTTTTTCCCTATCTGTTAATCCACAGGAAAGTCAAAGGGCTCATATTCCATCCAACTCTTTAACACAGCATTCAGATTTACAGAGCAGAACACTTTTTTTTTCCCTAAAAAAGAAATCCCACAACTCCTAATGGCAAAACCACAATGTTTTTCCCTATAACAGTGAAAAAGACCTAAGGAAAATCAGATTTTTAATAAGGACATATAATTCAACAGAAGCACTGAAGGTGAGGCTGGATACTTTAAGATTATCCACCATCAAGTACAAAATATGTTTCTTACTAACTTCTCCATACCAATTATTGAAATATCATTCATTCATTCCATGCACTACTTTCATCTCTGCCACACATTACAAAATGTAATACCAAAGATAAGAAACCATCAACAGCAGCTCCACTGCTCTCAATAAATCTGCTTTCTACTGCTCTAAGAAACAACACCAATATCTGGATTAATCTTTAGTTACTTGCAGTAGCAAATACTTATCTTTAGTCTGAATTCTGGAATAAACTCATATAAACAAAGACCAGTGTAAGAATATTGAAATACATTTTATTTATCGCATGGGAACATGCTATTTTGCCCATAAACAAGGGAACTGTCATATTTAAATATTTCTCCAGTACAGTCATAAATCTCTCATAAATGAATGTCCGAGCTCTCTCTTTGAATTTTATCTTGCCTTTACAGAAATGTATTGTCTATGGTTTGGTCTTTTGATTATTTTTTTTGGTTGTTTGCTTGCAGTTTTGTCTGCTGTCTTACAGCTATGTGTGACTTGTTAAGTAATCCTGTGTTACCAATTAAGACATTATGTCTACAAACATAGGTATATAGGAGGATTTACACTGGAAATACAATATACCCATCCCAAGTCCAGTGAAGTCAGAAGCAGTTTTTACCCACTCCATTTCTTTTTAATTAAGTCTTCCAAAAGAGATTGGCTTCTATTCCACTCACACCTACAGAGCTGATGTGCAATATAAAACTCAGGAAATTTGTTAGAATGTGTTCCATAGATCTGGTGAAATGCTTATCTCCATAGCTGAATACTATAGAAAAGAAAAAAAGAAAAAGAAAAAGAAAAAGAAAAAGAAAAAGAAAAAGAAAAAGAAAAAGAAAAAGAAAAAGAAAAAGAAAAAGAAAAAGAAAAAGAAAAAAGAAAAAAGAAAAAGAAAATAAAAATGAAAAAANATGAAAAAAGAAAAAGAAAAAGAAAAATGAAAAAAGAGAAAAGAAAAACCAAACAACAACAAAAAAAAACACAAAAAAAAAGAAAAAGTAGTTTCACTGGAGTCTACTAGGTCTTGCAAAAGTTAGTACTGGAACACAAGAATTTCACTCATTAGGCTGTGGTACTGTTCAAACTACATCAGGAAAAAGTTAAATGGTGATATAGTGCAATTCATTCTATACTGCACCAATAACAAAAGCCTGGAAAGCCAGCCACTTCTGCAGGAAGGTTCTGCTCTAATCTGTATATTCCGTACATCTCCCCTGAAATCTCTAAAATTTCTATAGGGAGGTTACATTTCCACTTTCTATTCTGCTGCTCACAATCAAATGTTATAGAGCCAGACATCATTGCTGGCCATGAAAGGATTCATATGTCCATAAAATGAATGGACAGTATTGCTCTGAGACAAAAAGCTGAAGGAGAGAAAACAACTCTAATAACAGCACCAGAGAAATAAAATTCTCAATAGCCAGTATCACTGTAAACCCTATTTCACCACAGCTTTTAAAAGGACTGTATCACAAGACACTAGTCTTTGCCAGAGACAATCCCACTTGTTATCCAAGGCAAAGCCTGCAGGGAAAGGTTGGATAGACTCTGCTGGCTTACTGAGGTAAGTGCTTTGTTATCCACTCTGACATAAAGGAAGTGGGAGTGATCCCCCAGAGAAGGGCTCCAGAAGACAGGCGGAAAAATCTGGCGGAAGGAACCCTACAACCAGACAATCCTGGGGAATTGGCAGAATATATGTGAAATTATTGCTAATGCATGGATAAGTTACAAAAGCCCAGAACAGACAGACTCTTGGGATCCAGCTTCAAATCCAATAGGAGTACCATTCCCCATCCTCTAATCCCATGCCACCCATCCCCGGCACTTTGAGGGCCAGTAGGGTTCTCTTCCAATGTACTTGAAGCACATCCAGCCATTGTCACTTTCAATACCTCTTTGTAATGTCTGCAGCCTTAAGTTGCCCTCTAGGAAGCAGCTGCTGTATGAAAAGGGAGTGAGCTTCCACTGGAAAAAAAAAAGGGAGTGAGCTTCCACTGGAAAAAAAAAACCCAAAAAACTTCTGTTATTGAAAATAGTCATTACTTCATGACTCAGCATGCTAAAATATTAAATACAGGAAATTGCCCCTCTCAAATCTAGTATTGCTAGACATATCAAAAAATACACAGTATTTGCAGGGCTACATCTTTGCTACTCAGTTGAAAAAGCAGTTTGGGCCCCCTGTGGAGGAAGCAAGAAACTCTCTGAGTACATCTAATGGTATGGACACTAGCAGCAAGGCAAGTAGTCTGCAATGAAGACAATTAGGAAGGCCAGAATAGCCTCATTAAGAAGTAGGTCATTCCAATGGTGACAATCATGCCTTCTAGAGAAGACCAAGATAAATTTCATGCACCCATCTCTGTGGATCATCAGAAAAAATCTGAATGATGCAACTGCAAACCTAGCAGACCTCCTAGATCATCTCAAAGGAATATTGTTCCTACAGTATTACCAGCGCCTTATCATGATGTGGAGATCTTTCCAGTCATGCTCTCTAAGGAGTATTTACCTCAAAATGGTTATTGCAAACTACAAAACACAAGCCAAAAACTGTGAAAAAATGTCAGAAAGAATTTTCCTCAAAAGGCACTAAAGCCTGAGTAAGAAATCCTTGCAGCTTTCTATTCATCGTTTTCTTTTGGCCATGTTTTTATGCCTTTTCCCTGGACATGTGCTGTCCTTACTCAAAGCCAATGAATAAATAAATAAATGTGTGCACACATATGTAGTAGGGTTACTGAATGTTGAGAAGGGGAAGGAAAATTTATCAGGTCAAGTTTTCAAATCAGAACTAAATCTCCTTCTAAAATATACCATAGCAAACAGAATGAAGAAATAAGTTAAATAAAGCATTTTCTAGGGAATAATCTATAGCTGGGAATCTACAGCAGGGGCTTGAAATAAAAGGGAAAGATTTAATATAGGTCAGTTGAGGGGTATCCAAAACCATTTGCCTCTCGAACAGGGAAGATTCTATCCCCAAGGGAGTTGGGGCATATGGTAAACTTTGAATTCAGCTGGACCCAAGAGCCAGTACCATGAGCTGGGGAATGGCCTCTGGCCTGAGGCAGCTGCTCCTGACCCCCAGATTCCTCTGAGGTCTCTGTCCAGGGAGAGAGACAGCCAAGCTGCTCCATGCCATATTAGACTAGAAGCAGCTCTTCCTTTGGGCTTGTGGGTTTTGAGGTGGTTTTTCCATAAAGGAAAGCAGTAACTGGGCCTCACATGACTGTGCTAATAAACACAAGCACAGCCTCAAAGAACCTCTGCTAAACTCAGTAGCCTATCTCTGACAATAAATACCTAGTTAACTCTTTAAATTGAAGGGAAATACACTGTATCAGACTCCCAGAGCTACTTTCAAGCTGAGCATTTGGCAAAAGATAGTCTGATCAGTGTTGCTCCTCAAAAAATACAGAACAGTACGTATGGGAGAAGCAGCATCTCTGAGCCAGTATGTGTCATTTCCTCTGTATAGAAGGTCTTAATGGGAGCAATCACTGAATCATTGTTTTCCTGGGGTACTGCAAAAAAGAGATATCTCAAAAGAATATGCACTTGCATTAAAAAAAAGGAAACCAAAACACACCACAAACTCCCTTGAAATACTTGCTGTAGGAAATGAACAGCAGTTCATTTGAACAGCAATTGTTCTTTCTGCTCTTCTGGAATTAAAATCTGTGAATTTCTATTATTTATTCACCTTTTCATCATGAAATGTGTAGAGGGACTTAAACCTCAGAAACCTTAGGAATATTTTTTATTGAGAGACAAAAACCAGTTTCTGTTTCTTTACATGTAACACAGTAACTCATCTCAGTCTTTCTTGCATCTGATCTATATCATTTCTAAGTCAAGGGCCAAGTCTGTACTAGAAAAAATAGAAATCTCTTTAATCTGTACTGGAAGATAGGAATATTTGTTCTAGTTGACAGGTTGGCAGGAACTCAGTAGACCAATATAAGTGACAAATCTCAGAGAAGGTTATTTATTCTTGTTCAACCATAGTACAAATTTCCTGATGAAGCTGGAGTTCTGGAATGCTTGACCAGATCTCTGTGAACCTTTTTAGCAAGGTTGAAATTATCATGAATTACTGCTGTACTCATTAGTGGAAGTTCTTAGAGACATTAAGTCACCTACTGGCTGACCTTCTGAAGTAGTAGATTTACATTACCCAAGACTCAAAAAATACCAATACGAGCATTTAATCACTGAAGATTTTTTATATAAAGCTTGCCAAATTAAATCAAAGGATTGAATATATCAGTCTAGGAGACCAGTATTCACACCTGCTCAAAAACCTCATTATTGATTAAATTTTGCTACCTGGGTTTACTTTCAATAGATTTATGCCAAGTTAAAAGTGACAGAAATCCCTTCAACTTCAATCACTTTTTAAAAGACAGTTCATTTTTATATGCAGGCAGATGGTAAAAAAAGAGCATTTGAGTTGGGACTAGGTTGAAACATCAGTGGCTAGTTCTTATTTACATCTGAGAAAATGACAGTATAGGAAAGCTGAAGAATGCCAAGAGTAAAATCTCAGCCATATTATGATTAAATGACACCAGAACTTCTGCCCTGAAGAAGTTTTTTCAGAAAAAACTCCCTCAAAGTTTTGTAAAAATTAAAGTGGTGTGGTTATGACAGTTACATACATCTTAATAGGCAAGCAGTTTGCATAAATGCTCGAGGTTTTGGGCTAGATTCATTTGAAAATAAGTAACAAAATTGGAACAATTAGTCCCTTCTCTTCCAGATCTCAAAAGTTCAGGAAGTAGTTGGAGAAGCTAAGATCTGACCCTTATTTCCACCTTCACAAAATAAGTGTACCAAAGAAAACAGCACTGCTCTTCATTGTGGTGTCTCAACACACACCTGTCCTTTCAATAACTAATCACATAGGTTTCTTAGTGATTTTCCTTTCTGTTTCTTTTCCTCAAAATGCCTGATGTAACTTTGTCTTTAACTTACCCATAATAAAGTAAACATGACTCTTCTTCCCTGGTGTTAGTTTTTAAAATTCTGCAGCTTCAATCTCATACAATTCTCTGACTTTCAAGCTATCAGCAGAATTTCCCTAGATGTGTACAGCTACAGCTCGAGTATATTTTGTTCTTCATTTGTGCTGGACATGAAATTTTAGTTTGGTGTTATGCATTATGGAGAGTCTGGAAGGGAAGGTTGTTCTCTTCGCACTTGGCCCTGAGGGTTGGCAGCAACACTGCAAAATGACTTTATCCCCAAACCAGATGTTCAAGTTGTTTTAATAATATCTTATGTTTCCTTCACAAAATGAAAACTCACTGTATCAGAATGTTCCAGTGTTACAGCAATGGGATTTTCACTGTCTGCATTTTGCCCACCAGATGGTAGCACTGAAATGAAATCAGAACTTTTCTTATCTAAGCACTTATCACTCTCATAGGCTGGACAAAATTCTTCCTTTGCAGCAGTGGTAGAATTTAATTGCAGGTAATTCCCTAGGGCATCTGTATCCTACAAGCTTCTGTATTATCTAACACAATACAAACATTAAGTTAAATGATGTAAGAAGAGCCCTCTTCTTTAATGGATTAGGTGTTATCTGGTTTAATGGCAGTTTTTATCCTTATTTTTTTCTCCTCCATTTCAGTTTTGTTTCTCATCATTATTAAAGAGACTAGAAAAAGGAATGTTATTCACATAATGTCATGGCTAACCTTAGCAAACTTTAAATTCAGTAGAGTTGAAAACAGAATTGATTTTCTGTGAAAACCTTGTTCTTGGTTCA
>VWYI01003816.1:0-30352 GCA_013399455.1 Anthoscopus minutus
CTTCTCTGCATTGCATGAATCCTAAATTTATGAAATACGTGGCCCACCCTCACATTTAGTTTCTAAAGAGTTGTAAAGCAGCCCCTGACTTTGGAGATGTTATTGGGTTTATTCTATATGATACTTAAATTAATTTTAATATTTTGCTGTTTCTTTTAATACTTTTGGGCTCAAAGTGAACTTTTGAAAGGTCTGACTTTTTGTTTCAATACTTCTTACACCTGCTTTTCTTTGCTGATGGGACCTTTTCTGGGGCTTGTCCAGTTTTCATGTAATTTGTCAGATCTATACATTTTTTCCAGGTAGTTCTTCACTCTGTGTTTTCTGAATAGCTTCCCTACCAGCTGCTTCTTGTATAGAACAAAGATCCATGATGACTTCAACATCTTAAATATGGGAAATTTGAAACATCTTTAGATTCTAGTCCTTGAGCTTTTCAGTTCACTCGCCTCTCTAAAATCTGTAGCTTATCAAAGTTTGTTACCTTTAAATCAGTCACTTCGGTTCACATATCTGCAGTTCTTATTTCCTTTTAATTTCAGTAAAATATTTTTTTATATTACAAACTCACTCTATCTTCTGTAGCGTGTTGATATGTAACGCAGATGTGACTCACAGGAGTCCTAATTTCTAGATACGCTTTCTCTTCCAATGCTGTCAGGAGCTCTGCTACATCAGTTTGGCTGACAGTCCTCGGTCAGATAGGAAGCAGTGAAGGATGTTACTCTCTGGAGAAATGGGGATGCTAAAGTGTTAAGACTGCTGTACACCTAGTTTTTCAATCGGTAGTCTCATGTGGAGTTGTGAGAAGTCTGGTAGAAGAGCGAACTTTGTTTTTCTCTAAGTGTTACAGTGAGTTCTAAGCTACTCGTGTACCACTTCCAGATAGACTCTCTTAGCCCTGGATCTAAGGTAGCCCTAAGATCTGGGGTAAAACAGCAGTTGATATGGTCAGTGCTGTCATAGCATTCATCCACTGTTGCATGTGTAATGCTATCTTTCTGTGCTGCCTGCTTTCTGTTTCCAGTTAGGATTTGTGTAGAACTCTTAAAGTGAAGAACTAATGTTTGGTTTTGGCACTCTGCCAATTTGAGTGCCTCCAGCAAACAAGAATTAAAAAAACTAAAGGCTGTCTTCCTTTGTGACCACCTGCCCTTTAGCTTTTATGAATATGGTATACCATGATTTCTTGCTTTATACTGAAGTTAGAGTTGATTTCAGAACAAGAACCAATAACTTTAATTTTATAGAATACCACTTCTCTGGAAATTAAAGGTAAAACTCCCTTAGACTTTGGTAAAAGGAGTAAGGTAGAATGCTTTGGAAAGGCTTGTTTTTGAAGCTGAACACAAACTATTATAAAAGCAGCTGTGCAAGATCAGTCAAGCTTCTGCTGTAGGTGATTATCTATCTATCTATCTATCTATCTATCTATCTATCTATCTATCTATCTATCTATCTATCTATCTATCTATCTATCTATCTATCTATCTATCTATCGTTGTTAAACTGTTGTTGGTCAAACTATGATATTGCTTGAAAGCCCAAAACAAAACCAGGATTCATTTTGCTGTGCATTGTAAGAGGTACAAAAAGCCTTAAAGCTTCAACAAAGTAGTGGGCTGTGGTAAAAAGATATTACGTGGAGAAATCTTAATTTGTTTCTTGCAGAACGGCTCAGGTCAGATGACGGTCAGCCAATGGTACTAAAGTTAAAGGATTGGCCTCCAGGGGAGGACTTCAGAGATATGATGCCTACGAGGTCAGTAACCTCTAGTATTAGTGCTGACAGGACTGCTGTAGATGATACAAGAGGATAACTCCTTGTCTGTCTTTGCTCTCTAGGTTTGAGGACTTGATGGAAAATCTTCCTCTTCCGGAATATACCAAGAGAGATGGCAGACTGAATTTGGCTTCTAGGCTGCCAAGCTACTTTGTCCGTCCTGACTTGGGTCCCAAAATGTACAATGCATATGGTATGTGAGTATACCAGATCTGCAGATACTGGTTTTTGTGACTCTTAATTACACTTAGGGCAAATACAAGGCTGTGGCATTAGTCAAAATTCAGTGTTTATCCTAGAGCCTGCTGTTGTTTTCTTTTCATTTAGTCCTTCAAATCTATTCTTACATTAGCCCCCTCTCTGTCAGATGTACACTTTTCTGCCTTATGTATCCAAGAGATGTACATACAGTAAGTTTGCAAACAATTATTAATACATACAACAGGCATAATACCAATAAAGGTAAAAGTTAATCTCTTTTTGAGAGTAACTAAAGTGTTTCAAGAGGAAAATTATCCACCTTGCGGGCACTTTGACCTGTTTCTGCGCTGTTATGATAGGTACTGTTCAGTGATTTGAGTTCCTAAATTCAGAAACTTGTATTTTAAACAGAAAATAGATGAATATGATGGTGATCCTAAAAACTCTTGTGGGCAAACTTCTGTTAGTGTTTGCTGATACAAAGATTTTCTTTTTTTTAATGTTCTAATATGTTCTAATTCGCTGCCGTGTTACTTGCTAGAGATGGTTAAGCAGAGGTAGAAAGAGAGGGTGCTATTGAAGAGCCAGAGGAAAGGAAAAAAAGAAAGGAATATGTTAAGAAGAAGGTCAAAGAATTAAGAAGCAAACATTTGAAATCTTTCTCCATTATTTACAGTCACTTGAGAGGTGTAAGTTCCTTCACTGTGCAAAGGTACAAGCACTTGAGTCTGCAGGTGTTTTTTCTTACTGAATTGTAATCTGAATCATTAACGAGTTGATTACTAACTGCTGTGAATTCAACTGGTCATGGATTTTACAGATTAGTATGAGCAAAAAAACCACTGGAGGCTTATACCTCTAACAGTCCTTTGACTTGCTGCACACAGTAGGATGCTAATGTGACTTAAAGCAGTTCTCTCATGCCTCCAAGCAAAGGAAGACTTGCTTTGTGTTTGTTAGCTATGTTCTCTAGTACAGACTGTATAAATGACCCTCAGAGAGACAAAATTGTAAAGTACAAGTTTTGGCTTTGATGTTAAAATGCTTATTTTCTCAGGACTTGGGTAAACTAGGTTTGCTATTTATGTTTCCTGTAAAATTAAAATACTAGTTATCAGCAAACTTTTTACTTATGCTACACATGACATGAATATACCTTTTTCAGTTACTGTTCGGCTTTTTACAGCAGTGAGAGCAGAAACCAAAATTAGCTTTTTCAGTTAGGTTATTTCCATAAGAGATTAGTAATAGAACTTGATTTTATTTTGCACTCTGTTACAGGCTTGATTACTGCAGAAGACAGACGAGTTGGTACCACAAACCTGCACTTGGATGTGTCCGATGCTGTTAACGTCATGGTGTATGTTGGGATTCCCATTGGGGAAGGGACCCATGATGATGGTAATGCTTAAGGAGAGCTGTTTTCTGTACACTAAAAATCAATTGTGTCTCTAAGAAGACTGTATATTTTATTGTTTAAGCTTGTCATATCTATGATATATAATTCAAGTATACAAGGCAGTTGGCTACATTTGCAACATGTAATTAAAAATGCAGTAATGCTGCATTAGTTTCCAACTGTGGGAGCAGGAGACTTTTACTAGAAATTGGGTACATTCTTGAAGAAAGGAGGAGAAAGAGTAACTTAATACCCTGTCTTCTCCTTGTATTTGAATAATTATAGCTCAGTGTAAATAAATGACTGGGCTTTGTGACAGCTTTTGCTGTCAATTGACACATTCTCTGAATTCTGTTAAAATGAAGCTTGATGGGCTTAGAAAGGGTACTATATGATGCAGCAATTGCAGTGTGACTGAATTTAGTAGCTTAAAATGCTCCTTCCTCTTATTTATGTCAAAAATGAGCAGCTTTGTAATCATGTTGCTTTTACATGGATTCCCCTTTCAGAGGTTCTGAAAACAATTGATGAGGGAGATGCTGATGATGTAACAAAGCAGAGAATCCATGAAGGAAGAGAGAAACCTGGAGCATTGTGGCACATCTATGCTGCCAAAGATGCTGAAAAGATACGGGAACTTCTCCGGAAGGTATGCTGGTTACAAAGAAAGGTTGAGCTTACAGAGTTTCTCAACTAGCTTGCTTATAGCAGCTGAATTATACAAATTGCTATCAACATCAAGTGCATAGGTATTGCACTTCAGTGTTCACAGGTTTTCAGCCTGGTCTGGAATCTTCATACTAGCACATGTTGCTATTTAAGACCTAAATGACCTTAATGAAAGTAATGTTCTACTTTGAAATAATTTGTTACAGTTTTTGGTACAGACCATCTTGTGAGCCAGCAATATCAAGGTGCTGTGGGTCATGGTTTGCTTCCACCCCATATCTTGGCTCTAGGTTGGAGAAGAACAAGGCCAAGAAAATCCTCCAGATCATGACCCCATTCATGACCAAAGTTGGTACTTGGACCAGACCTTACGTAAGAGACTATTTGATGAGTATGGTGTGCAAGGCTGGGCAATAGTGCAGTTCCTTGGTGATGCCGTGTTCATTCCTGCAGGTGCTCCCCACCAGGTAACTATACCAACTCTAGGCTATATTGACACATAGAATTGAATTTGAGGCACAACAGAGCCGCAGCTTTAAAATAACTGGTAATTAATATTGCAGACTTAAGGTTTCTTTTTTCTACATATGCAGTTCTTACATTACTAAAAGTTATGTAGATGTCTGAATGATGTGCACATAACCGTTATGAAATGACAGGGGGGGAAAAAAAAGCTGGGGTGAACAGAGGGAAAACATTTCTGTATAGTGAAACTTCTGCCAAGGAAACCAAATTCAAAAGTTAAGAGAGCTTGCTTTAGGGAAAGTACTCATGTCTATGAGAGAACAGGAAACCTGTTAGAAGTTATGTATTTGTTTCTGGTTTTAGTATTAGATGCAACTCTGTCAGTTTCTGATTTTGATGAGTAAATGTGGCAGAGCCTAAATATATGGGGGGTACTGGAGGTTTTTGGGAGTTTGAGTTTTAGTGGTTTTTGTTTCCTTTGGGTTTTGGGGTTTTATTTTGTATGGTTCATGGTCTTGACATCAGTCATTTGATACGGATTTTTAGGTCCATAATTTGTACAGCTGCATTAAAGTGGCAGAAGATTTTGTATCTCCTGAACATGTGAAGCACTGCTTCCGTCTGACCCAGGAGTTCAGGCATCTGTCTAATACTCATACAAACCATGAGGATAAACTGCAGGTAACCATTTTATGCCAGTAAATACGAAATACACCTGTGTTTTGCCAGCTTAGTTAAGCGCTAAAAATATATGCCTAAAGAATGAATAACAACTTCCCACAAATCTGGAGGTTCTCATTTGATAGGTATGTTACTTAATTTTTAAGTACTTCTGTTCACAGTATTACATAAACAGAAATTAGTAATAGACTCATGCATTTCCAGAGAACTTTCCCCCTATTAGATTTGGTATTGATAAGTTTTTGAATGGCTGAATCCTAATGACAGTAGAGCAGACCAGAAGAAAAAACACTCTTAAAAGGGAAAGAGCAGTGCTTTGTTTTGAAGAGAGACACTTATTTGACCAAGTACGCATATGTTTCTTTGTTGCCTGAAGGAAAACTCCTCTGAAGGTGAAGGCTGGCTTATTTAAGTCTGGGATATCGTTTAGCAGTGGTCCTGGCAGTGTTAGGTTTGTGGCTGGATTCGATGATCTGAAAGGTCTTATCCAACATATGTTAGTCCTGAAATTAAATGTGTTTTGGTTTGAGGAAGCATGACTGCTTCAAGTAATGATTATGCACAGAACATAATAGGTACACAAGTACACTGGATATAAGACAGTAAGTTCTACAGAGAAAAGACCATAGGAGATGTTGATGGATTTTGTCTAACACTTCTGAAGCATCAGTATCTGCTCAGTTTACAAATTTTGTTGTCAGCATTTCTTGTGTATCAGTAATCACATGTATGTAAAAGGAAAGAGGGTGGACATCTGCAGAATGTCTGTCCTCATCGATGTAAGTACACAGTATATGGTCAGTTTCCAGGATGTCACCCATGGATGTCAGAATCTACCATGTTAATTCTCTCACACCAAGTCAGTGACAGTTTGCAATAAATTTCTATGTGGATTTTTATGGGATTATAAAGGAAAGCAGAAGTGGGATCAACTCTCATTCTGTCATCTAACACTGTACCTCTTCAGCCATGATGATACAAATGCAGGAGTGTTTCTGTAAATTGAGAGGTTGTAAATGTATAATGCATATTATTAAAAAAAACAGCCATGAAACAAAAACCTGGAAAGTGCAACTCAGTATTCCTGTGAAAATGAATGCTAGTTGTATTTGTCTCAGACTGTATTTTTTTTAATTTGTCATTTTTAATGTATATTTTTATATAAACTTCTGTCTGTATTTTTATATATTAAAATACGCAGAGACAATAGCAGCCACATAAATGATACCAAAAAATGAGGTCACATGTAAATCAGGAAAAGATTATGGTGCTTGGCAGTTAAGCAAGTGCAATTGAGCCGCTCACTTAGGAGATGAAACTGTTCAACACCTGGAAACAATTCAAATAAACTTAGATCAGAAAAAATCAGAAACAAGACAGAACGTTAATTCTCAAATAGGTAACTGTTAAAAAGATAGCAGTGAGTACTAGTGGATTTCTTATCTTGTGCTTGTCTTTCTGCAAGATTCATAAATTTGATGAATTTCTAGCCTCCATGCAAAGACAACAGGATGATTCATTGCATCATCTTAATTTTCATAGGATTAAACCATGTAATTTTCTTGCATCTTTTATATTTGATTCATGTTAATCTCTAAGTGACTTGGATCACAAGGACTTTTCCAAAATAAACCCATATATATATAACTTTGTAGCACTTCCTCCTAGCTCTCACAAGTGAAGGAATCATCATAAAATAACACAAGTAAATGTATGTCGCTGGGTGACCAGAAAATGAGTTAATAAATCAGTGCAGTGTCTGAAATACTTGTCATCTGTGACAGTTAAAATTTGTGCTGTTGGTATCCCGAAGCCAAAAGATCATATATTTTGTGTATACTTGCCAACAATTAGAAATTCAGCTGTCAAAGTTGATTGCATAGCTATGTAAGGCTCTCTTCGTTAGTCTGTATAAATTTATTTTTTCTTTTTTCCTGTTGCAGGTGAAGAACATTATCTACCATGCAGTGAAAGATGCTGTTGGCACACTGAAAGCTCACGAATCCAAACTAGCTAGATCGTAGGAATTTCTAATTCCAAATGCCCTGTCAAGTAGGCCTTTTGTTCAAGGTATATACAGGGACTGCACACGACTGCCTCTGCAGGAGCAGAGGCTTCTCACTGGGAGCTGGTGTGGTCAGTATTACACACACTCTTCAGCCACTGTTTTCTACACTGCCTCAACACTGAAGGTCTAATGGAAGGTCGCACTGTTAAATTCCAGATTCTAAAAGGTGCCATATCCCTTTCCTGTGGCCTTTTGCAAATTGAAAGAACATGGAAACCACTTGGTGTTCCTGCATATTACGATTAGAAATGGTATAAAGAGTGTGGATGTTTTTTTCCCTCATGCCTAGTTAGTCTCCACAAAGTTAGACAGAATGTGCTGGAGGTGGGTTGTCCTACTGCAGACTTGGTTGATAACTGCTGAAAGAATGTGACCAACAGTAGCCCAACTGCTGAAATTCAGATGAACTTCCCATGTGAGGTACAGGCCAAGGAAAAGGATAAAGCTATTCTCTGCACTCCCCTTCTTCTAGCCATTTCTCTATACACTGTAGAGTTGCAGAACTAAAGGGAGAACCCACTTTTTTTTTCCCCCTGGGAGACTCCAGAAATAAGAGAATTGTGTATTTAGTGAAAAAATAGGTTTGTAGTGAAACAGTTAATATTTCATGAAAGTAGATATTTTTAGTATTTTTGAAGTACCACGATTGTTCCTGGATTTTCAAGGAAAGGTGTATTATGTTTAGTCTTCCTTTCAATAAAATAAAGAAGTGATTTTTAGAAAGCAGTCCAAAATAGCACAAAAACTGCCAAAGGAGAATTGAATAGAAATTGAAATCCCACTTCCATTGCCCATATTACCTCACCTATCTTCCCCGCTCTCTCTATGCCACCCTGCTTCCTCAGTATGAGAAGTAAAAAGGAGTATAAACTCTGTTCTCACATGGAGATGTTGTACATCTCTCCCTGCACTGGTGACTGCAGGCAATATTCACCCAATACCAGTGCTACCTGAAAACATCTATAAAACATCTATCCTTTCCAAAGTGAAGGAGAAGTTAACTTTTGGTGTCAACTTTGTCCAGAACTATTTTAAGTAAAATGTTCCTGCTTGATAGAACTGTATTCAGAATTACTAATTTCAGCATTGATGCAATGGATTTCATTGTCTGGGTACATGGGGAAATGTATTGACCTTATCTCCAGCTGTACTGTAGTGCCACTTGCAGGCCTGTTAATATGTTCACGGTTATTTCATTTTTTAAAAAATAAAAGTCATTTACTGTAACAGCCTGGGCACTTTCTTTCAGACCTGTACACTGATCTTCCTGCCTTGAGGTTGTCTCAGCCTCTGCCCCAGTAGTAGTGTAGGCTGCCTGCTAATTTTGACTTGCTGTGTTTGACCAGAAGGCTCATGTGGTTTAGCCTGGCATCCCCAGTATGTGCCAGGAGCACACCAAGCTGTCTGCCAATTCTTGATTCTTCAACGTAGTTTGAGTAGACGATCTGTCTTGCCATAAAAAACATCTCTTGTACTGTGCTCCCCATCTCTATCTTCTTAACAGGTTGGGGTCCAGAGATGCCCTCTCCACTGGAGATACGGATGGGGTGGTGAAAGTTTTGTGGTTTCTGACCTTGGAGGTTGTGATGGCAGCAGCAGTTCTGTTCACTGATATGTGGCATTCCAGTAGCCTTTCAGTTTGGTTATTGGGTGCAGAGTCCAGTCACAGGCTTTCACTGCCTCATACCCTTGCAGCTATCCTGTGAATAGGGGCTAATGCAGTCTGCTAGAGATAAAAAGGGTTGCTTTAGACCCATGAATCATTTAGCTTCACTGTGTTCTGTTGTATGCAATTTCCTGTGCACTTCTGTTTTACTCTGTGCATACAGATTAATTATAGCTGTGATGTTTCCCTCATTTGTGTGTGTATAAACATTAGAATTGGATAAAGATCAAAAAGGCAGAGACGTGGCTATATCAAGCTAACAGTACAGTAGCATGAGTAATTGTTAATGTAGTGATCTACAATAAGTGTTTTGCATCTCATTCTAAACCTTTGTTTAGTTTGAGTCTATCAAGTACTGCTTCTGTCTCTTGAATTTCCTTTTTTATTAATCATGGAGTACAATCAACCTGATTCAGCCAAAATCAGAGGGATTACTAAAATTAAGAACTACCATAGAATCATCAAATGGCCTACATTGGAAGAGGTCTTAAAGATCATCAGATTGTTTTGACATACATCATATAGAGCTCATACCATAAGTAGCCAGCCAAAGTGATTAGAAAATTGACTCAAGATATATAATCAGTAGTTTATATCACAGTACTTTCTAGTTCCAGATTTAAAGGGGCAGCTGGTATGTTACGTGGAATTGTAAGCAAATTAAAGCAGACATCATAAATCAGCGGGTTTTTAGCAAAGGGAGAATAAAAACTTGATTTACATGTCTTAATATAGTTTGCTGCAGTCATCACACTTGTTCTATCTAATGCTCTCTTGCCGTTACTAAATGGAGGTGCATGAGACAGTGGGCAGCACCATTTTTGAATATAGGCTTTAAACTCTGTCTTTTAGCCAATGTCCTGAGTAACTAAAGATAAGATGAAGCAAGAATTCAGGAATATTTGGCTGTTGGCCTGCCCAAGTGAATTTAGAATTGGTGTGTGCTCAGCCATGCAAGGCTGTAATGTCCCCAGTTTGAAGATTTCACTACTTTTTAACCAACAAACTTAATTTTCTTGATATGGAATAAAAATGCAACAGGGTGCAAGTTTTAATTTTACAAAACCTAAATCTTTACTCTGAGGCAGCTGTTATCAGGCAACATAAACATAGGAAAAAAATAAGTACCTAATTCATCAAAAGTTACATTCCATGTGTCATTCCTCTGAGAGATTCTTACATGGCCTTTTGTAAAACCTGAGGATGTGGAGTTGTTGCCCGATACCCAGATAAAACACAAACTAACAGAGTCAGTTTATGCGGTGCTTTATTCAGGGCCCGGGGACCTGCGGACTCATGTCCCAAGTCAGGATCCCAAAGACCCTCATCAAGTTATCAGCTTTTATACAATTTTACAAAGATTGCTTCATCAGTCTACGTGCAAGATTCACATTCTTAAAACAAAGCAAATACATACATCTTGTAGATAACGGCTACCTGGATTATAATTTTTACATGGTCATCTGCTTTATAACAAAAGTTAATCTCTCTATCTTTACTCCCACCATTCTAAATTTCTCAACCTATAATTTTAACTTATCTTTAAAATGATCCACTTAGTTCTGCTTGTTCTAAATGCTCTGTTAACCTTTTTGATTACTGGCTCCTCATTTCTTAGCACACTCTCAGGCATAGTTCCCAGGGCCTACCATGGGAACGTTAAAACTGAAGCCTTAGCATAACTACTACTACATACTTTATTTCATCTACTTTCTTTATAAGTATTGTTACAAATTCTATTTTCTAACTCATTGGTAACAGAGTTAGAATTGGAGCAGCAAAGTTAAGTGCTAAACAGTAACTTGAATTTACCTACAATCCAATTGAAATAAGTCATGAGGCATAAATATTATTTAAAATTATTGCTCCCCTGCATGTATAATTTCCTTCTTTGTCACTCCTGATAGCCTTTGGATAGCTCTGAGCTTCTGCAGTTAAGAGGTATTGGTTGAGGTGTATGACACTAGTGATTTATTGATGCATCAAGCACACCTTGTCAGCATTGATTCCGTGGAAAGCGGTTGTGAAAGTACACAGCATATGAGTGGAGCATAGCATAGAAGGACCTGTTGACAATGCATCTTGCCAGTTCTGGTTACTGGTAAGGAATCTTATCTTCTGAATATCAACTTCAGCGTTTCCCCAAACTTACCCTGATAGCTGGTATGCATGCCAATGACTGCTTGTGGTCACTCTCTTTGAGTGCATCTCTGAATCTGAAATCAGCCCTCAGCTTCTTTCTTCTCAATTTGGTAGTATCTTTAAGATTCCTATTCTCAACCTTTGAAAAAGAGCTGCACATTCCCACCAGGCACTTGAAAAATAACCAGGCAGGAATCATCTTACCTTTATCTCCCTCATTCCTCTGCCTTGCAGGAGCTTTTAATTTATCTCTGCCTTTATGTAGTTTTAATAGGAAAATGGTAATATTAGTTTCAAGAGCTGGATACAACAAAATACAGCTGTTTCCTCTTGGAAGGTGTCTTCTAAGAGAACAGCTTTCAATCACAAAGCAAAACCAGTAAAAAAATGTTCTCAGAACAATTCCCTGTTCTAGGGCCCTAGCTCATACAATGTCATTTTTGGCTGTGAGCTTGCACTTTTTTTTTGTTTTCCTTACTTTTGGCTTTTGATACTCTTCCACTACAATCTGCACCTTTGTGCTTCAGAGAGGGTTCCCATTGTGCTCTTCCACGCCTTTATTCTAAGACTCATATTTAGTTTGCTAAACTTTTCCAGAGGGAAACCTATATTCTTGAGCCCTGAGGAACTGCTGTTCTTCATCATAGCAGCCTCTGCCTGAACCTCAGTTTCAGCAGGACCTCTGCATCTGATCTGGCATTTTTCTAAATGTAGCTTTGCTTAAGCGAGGAACAGCATGTTTGATTTCCATGCTTTATTGCTTAGTCACAGCAGATTAATTATTAGAATCATAAATTCTTGGGATCATTTGTAGAACACAAGTTTATCATGAGTTGTTTCAGCAGTAGCATATCTGCAAAAAACCCCATACAGTCTTAATTTAAAAACAATTGATGAATTGCTTTCCTGGGTAGGTCTTAAGGTCTTAACTACACACCATTATACAGTATTACTAATAATTTAAGAAAAAGAATATTACTAATAGATATTTTTTTCACTTAACCTGCGGCTGACTTTTGTTCCTAAAAATAGCCCTTAAACTACCAGTAGTTTCTCCTTGTGGAAAGGTAAGTTAATTAATTAATCTTTCATTTTTATTTATGATATGGAAAAAAATTGAACTTATTGCTAAATGTAAATTGCTAGCTTAAAATAACTTTTCTGAAGTTGTTCTAAACCTCAACATGCTACTTAACAGTCAGCTGCCATTTATATTTACACCTTCTCTACTGATGTTGAAATTCTGTTATTCTTACCATCATTTGTGTCTAACACACTGTAGATTTTCATACTGCCCCTTGGAACATTAAATAGCTTAAAACACTAAGGTACATTTTATTTATGCACTCATGCTGCCATTACTTAGTGTTCTCACACTGTCGTGTGTTACTCACCAGATCTCTGCATTTTCCCTCTTCTGTTTGCATCTTCTACTCACCCAGGCATGAACAAATTACTCAAGTAACAGGTATGCTGGCTGTGCTGGTCACTGATAGGAAAATGATGCAGTTAGAAATGTAGTTACTTTGTTGAAGGTTTTGCATGTCGGTGTTATTTGGACGTATGAAAGCAGATTCCTTTTATTCCATTAGTAGGTCGGTTATGCCATCAGTGGTGTAAATTGTGCAGTCCCTTATGCAATCATTTTGTGGCCATTCATATCCAAAAGCAGACTGTGACAAAACGTTCTTTGTCACTGCCTGTAGAGACGTTTGTGTTTTCATGTCTTGCATGTAATGGGAAGTTGACAATGTTCTGTATTTGTCATGACTGCTCATTATACTGAATTTCATGCATTCTTGCCGAACAGCTCTTTGGTTTTGTTCCCTTTCCTTGGTCTCATTCCTTTTCAAGTCTCTAGCAACTATCAGCAGCTAATGAGACTTTGCTACAGTGCCTTCCTTTGGGTATTTTTTTTTGTTTGGTTTGGGGTTTTTGTGAGTGTAAAGTTGTTTTGTTTTATTTGGTTTTTTTTTTGTTTTGGGTTTTTTTTGTGGTGTGGGGGGGTAGTTTCTCGTTTTGGGGGGTTTTGGGGTTTGGTTTTTGTGGGGGGGGGTTTGATTTTTTTGTTTTGTTTTGCTTGGGGTTTTTTTTATTAGCTGAAGAACCATAGTAGATTTCTAGCGACTTTTTTTTCATTAAAAAAAAAAAGAATATTTTTTGTAAATATATGTATTATATAATAGTTGTCTCAGTGTGATTTAGAGATCTGTGTATTGGGCCTAATCAATCCTTGACTGTAATATAAATACAGGTTCCCAGAGACCCAGTAATAAACTCCAGCATTAACTGAGGAGAAAGATTATTTTAACAGTATTCCTTGGTGAGCTGTTAAAATACAACAGTTTCCGGTACTCCGGTATGCTTAAGCATATACATTTTCCACCTTGCACTAAGGATACTCACACACTCACACACACACACACACAGCCTTGTTTGCACAGTTAACAAAGTAATCCTTGACCTCTCAGCTTTTGAGGAAGAGTATCTGACAATATTGAAATTGCCTGGAAAGTACAACTAACAGCCCTTACTCTTCTGGTTTGATAATGCAAACGTCAGTATCGGCCACTTGAGTTTTGCTTTGTTGCTTTGCATCCGGTTTGGGGTGAAACTCGGAGCCGTGGATCTCTGAAACGCTTTTGCACTTAACTACCTCGTTAGCCGCATGTAATTGTTGTCTTGATTTCCCTGGAGGAGGAAGCTGGAGGGAAGATGGCTTCTTCTATGGTCTCTAATTGCTTTATCACTTCCCAAGTGCCCGTGATCTCAACTCAGCACTCTACTGTAATTTTTCTCACTTTGCGCATGTTGCTTCTCTGCATCGTTCCAGCAACGCCACTTGGCTCCCTCACTGCTGCCGTTCCGCTGGCGGGGCTCCGTTCCTGAGTTCCCGCCGCACCTCCCGACCTGCTGCGAGCGAACGCACGCAGGGCTTTCCACCAGCGGAGGGAAGCAGCGCAGCTCGCACGGTTTCCGCAGCGGGGCGGGATGCTAGGGGCCCTGCGGTCTCTCCCTTCGCCGCGTCGGCTCCTCCCATGCCAGCACACGGGGCGGAGCTACGTTTGCTGCAGGCACCTGCCCTTTAAGAGCCGCCTCCCGCAGCTGCTCGGTCCTGAGCCGCGCCCGGTGCCGCCATGGTTTCCTGGATAATCTCCCGCCTCGTGGTGTAAGTGCGGGCGGCCGGGGCGCGGGGAGGTGCGGGCCGCTGCATGGGGCCCTTCCCCTGTGGTGCCTCGGGGGCTGCGGCCCAGAGCGAGGCTCTGGCGGTGGCGTCGGTGCTGCCCCTCGGGACTCTGCGCCCCGGGAAGGGGCGGCTGGGGTGCGGGCGCCCTCGCGATGGCTGCGGCCGCAGACGGACGGGTCCGCGCCGGCTGCTGCGGCCCACGGGCGGTGCCGCGGTGAGGGCGGCTGAGCCCCGCCCGGAGACCAGCATCCCGAGGGCAGTGCCTGCCGGGGCGGTGCGGGGCGCCGCGAGGCGCTGAGGGGTCTGTTCTTCTCGTAGGCTGATCTTCGGCACTCTGTACCCCGCGTACTCCTCCTACAAGGCCGTGAAGACGAAAAACGTAAAGGAATATGTGAGTACGGGCTCGCCGTACCGGCGCAGCGCCCGCTTCGTCGTTCGCGGCCGCCTCGCAAGTCCCCGGCCTGTCCCCGGGACGATGGCACTCCGGCTCCGCAGGGGCTCGGGTCAGCCAGGTCGCCCGAGCTGCAGCTCCAGTCGTCTCTGGAAAAGCTGCCAAGGATGGGTGCTTACTGAAATGGGAGGTTTCAACCCGTAAACGTGGGCTGTTTTTTTCTCAGGAGATGCTGAGTGAGGAAGGGAAAGTGGGGGAAGCAGTGCAGTCTGGAAGCATGTGCAAGTCCAGGAGAAGTTCTTTCTTGTAACTTTATCCTTACTTGTGTCCTTTACTGCTTTTTTAGTACTACTTTTGTTTTCTTCCAAAGTGCGGAATAATCCTGCTTGGTTTGTGACTTCCTACCAATTTTGCTTGTGAGCAGTGTTTTATGTTGGTTAAAAAGTCATTCTCTTTCCCTTCGGTAATCGTTTCCCTCTTTCTGTCTACACCATTGCTACATTTTACATATTTGAAACACCAGATTTTTTTTTTTGTGATGTGTGTTGCCTTCTTAAAGAAGGGGTGTTCTAAGTGGATTGGTTGAGACAAGACCTATGTTGTGGAAAAGCATGGCATTAATTTTGGGATTTTGTTTAGTGATTCAATGGTGTAGGTTTCCTGAAGTAGATAGTCTGGATTCCTGCAGCAGAAAATATAATCTTGTTTTTAGTTTCGGTGAAAATGATGGAGTGGTTTCAAAATGTATTTGAACTGCTAAAACGTACATATTAATTATTTCTCCTTGAGAGAATTGCATCAGAAATAAGCAGTTAGGTGTTGGATTGACATCTGTCTAATTCACTTACATTTGAAGCGCTTCTTCCTTCTCAACACAAGTGGAAAGACAGCGGGAAAAACAGCAGAAGGGATAATATCTGTTCAAATTGTTCTTCATGTGAAAAGTCAGCAGAAAACTTGAATGCTGTACTGCCTGTTTTCAAATCCAGATGGTTTATGTACTACCACTTGCTCATAGTGCTTAAGAACAAACATTGGTTAGAATTTGGTGGTAGAGAAAGGTCTTATGGGTGTATCTGCGCTAAAGTGGTGTATTGAAGCTTGAGTGGACACAGACCAGGCTACCACAAACCGTCTGCCAGTGACGTCAGAAACAGTGCAAATTTACTCTTCTCTACCACCATGATAAAAATTCAGGATAAGTCCTTCAGCAGTTGTGGCAAACTGCTCTAGTAGCTCACATTGCCCTAAAAGCAATTTTCTTCCCTTTTTACATGTTGTCTTCAGCGTTGGTCAAGTCTACATTCCAGTCATGCTTTTGCATTTCCTGGATTCATTTAGGTTCTTGGTGCAAGTTGGGGAGACTATATATGTGCCATTACCTGAAGCTGGCAATCATCAGGTTGAGCAGCAAAGACCTTACTCCTTTTAGGAATTGAAAAAAAAATGCAGCCTCATTTAACCCTAAGTTATGGAAGGTGTTTGTCGTATGAAAAAAAGTAGGGCTTCTTCCCATCTGCTTTGTGCTCTTCTAGTTTCTGGTCATCTGCAAGGACTTCTAGAACTAGAAGTTGGATCCTTCTAGTTCGTTTAGGAGTTATACTTCTTTTTTTCTTTTGCTTTAGAGCATAGGTTGAAGGGTGGCAGAAGGAGATAGAAGCAAGAGACCTGCATCCAGGATCATAGATGTGAACATGAAGTTTATTTAAACAGAAACAAAACAATGTGGTGGTTTTTTTTTCTCAGTTCATACTCCTGAGCATTCTGTTAGCATAGCAAAAAATGAGCACTAAGCTTAGACTGCCTACAGTGACCCCTTTTGAGTGACGTCTGTATATATGTAAATACAATAGTTTTCACTAAGAAAAAGCAGGCATTGCAAATTCATTACTTTGTATTTAACCCCATTTAGAGACAAAATGTCAGCCGGAGGTCGATCAGAATCCTTTTTTGAATTCTGTAATCAAGTCCTACCTAATCTCTTGGATAGAAAAGCATCTTCTGCACAGTTTGTCATCTTACTATTCACAACCTTTTCCAGATGTTTCATGAAGATGAGCAGCACAGATCTCGCCACTGATTCCTGTGGGATTCCACTGGTAACTTTCGTCATTGTGAAAAGTGGCCATTTATTTTTATCCTTTGTTTCTTTTTTTTTAACCAACTGTTAATCCTCAATAGTCCCTTCATTTTTATTCTTGGCGAATTTGTTTCTTTAAGTGTTTGTATAGATCTGTTGAAAAACTATTTAGAAACTTCGTATACCCTTGCCCTGTAAGGAAAGCACTATGGCTAGCACGGGCTTGTGCTGCAAGAGTAGCTTGTAGCGGTTGTACTACACTTGTGAATTTATTATTTTTCTGAAAAAACCCATAATCTTCATTTTGTTGCATATATGTAGGTATTTGCTAATTGCTTTCATTACTATTATTGCCTTCATTTTGCCTAATGCTGAAGTAAGATTTACTGGTGTATAGGTTTTCTGAAATCTCTCACCCTTTTGGATCCCTTTTTGCAAAATTAGATTTATCATTATTCACACACGTCTTCATACAAGAGCTGATTCCTGTTGCTCCATCAAGGACTTAGTAATTCCTTTCAAAAAGTTGCTTTAGGTCAGCTGAACGACACCTGGTCTTGTCCAAACTGATGATACAAGAAAAAAAACCAAAGGCCAGGAGAGAGCCATACAATACATGTTTTGCTATTTTCTGTTCTGAAAAAGAAAGTTTACAACAAAGTGGAAATAATTTGGATTACTAACCATTACCTTCTAAACCATTCATGCTGTTAGAACAGCTGGAGGCAGATTTTCTTTTATAAGAAACTTGTGGAGGGTCTTTCAAGAACAAATCACCAAATTTTCCAACACATGCAATTTTGGGAAAATACCTGCTTTTGCAGTATTTGCTGTAACAAGGGTTGTCATGATGTCATTATTATATGAACATAATTGTTCATGTAATTTTAACATGGCTTAATATGTGGCATATCCCTGATTCAATTTAGTTCTTTTTTTCCCGTTCTTGATGACACTTAAGAGTTTTAAGTTGCTTTTAATTAAGGTGTCCTCTTCATTTATCTGCTACTTATGCTCTTTTTAAATTCTCAACAGGATAGAAAACTAGCAATTTCCCATATAATTCTGCCAACTCCTCTTGAGGAGCAGTTGGCTTGTAGCTGAGAAGCCGGTTAGCCAAAAGGGTGGAGCGTGCGTGTGTGTTTGTTAGGGGAAAATTATTCTGTGCTTTGAAAGAAATACTGCCCCGGATAATAGTGTGAGGAAGAGACAGATGATAGGCATCCAAATGTACATAATACATACATGTACTCTAAACCTTAAACAAGAAAATTAGGTTGATGTGGCATATTCTTTGCTTTTTTGCCTCTCTCAGTCAGCTTTTATTTTAAAAGAAAAATGAACTGCTTGTGTAATTTCTGGGAGTAATGATTAAGGCAAAGAATGCTTATTAGTTGAGTTAGAGCAAACTAGTATGTATCTTGGTTTGTTGTTTTTCTTTTTTCCTAAGGAAAAACTTTACATCAGGAAAATACAGGGCTGCAGCTGAAACTTAAACTTTTACATTTGTGCACGTAAATACATTTTTTATGGTATTCATGATATATGGAAGGATGTAACTTCTTAAAGTGAACTGATAAATCTTTTTGGATAGGTCATTTGGGACCTTAACACTGTTGCATCATAATGTTGCTCCAGGGCATGCACTCATCAATGTATCTGTATGTGTTTATCTATTTAGAGCACGGTAATCCTACATCTTTTCTCAGACTAAAATGTGCCATTTAGTATGTGTTCCTCTCCATTACAGATTATATATGCCTTCTTTTTGAATCCGTCTTAGTGTGTGGAGATGAGTCATTTATACTGAGAAGGCATTTCACCTTTTTTCTGGGTTCTGATGTATGTCCGTTGAGTGACTGCTCTTTTGCAGGTGAAGTGGATGATGTACTGGATTGTGTTTGCCTTTTTCACCACTGCAGAAACACTCACAGACATTGTTCTTTCTTGGTGAGTTCCTTGGTGGCACATTGCCGGTTTTTTTGTTATTGCTGTGTCTTTGTTTTGGTTTTTTGCCTTTTTTTAAGCAGAGAGGAGAAGTGTTAGGAGGCTGAGAATGAGCTTTTTCTCCTTTAGGAGTTTTCAATCCCCGTGAAGAGTCAGCAGGTTTCTAGATACTGTGTGTAGTAGCTGCTATCTTAGCTGTTTGAACTCCTTTGCTTGCAAAGTTAGGGTAAATGCACATATCTTTAAAAGGATCTTCATCCATTTATAACTTGAAATATTTTTGAGAAGCTGTTAATGTGAACTGGTACAGTTTGAAAAATGATAGTCTAAAAGACACCTTAAAAAAAAAAAGAAGGAGGAAGGGACCTATTTTACTTTGACAGCCTTTTATGTGGAAGAGCAGATCACATGCATGTCTGTGCTGTGAGTGGTTTGCATGATGAACTTTGCTTCCACTAGGAGGGGTGGGACAGACTTAGAAGGAAGTAATAGAATAAAAGGAAGCAGATTCTTACTCCTTTCAGTCAGCGAGTGTGTCATGCTTGGCAATATGGAGGCCTCCAAAAGTGACAATTCATGTTACAGGGCTTCAACTGAACCTTTGAAACAGGGTATCTTCAGTTTCCTCATTGCTTTAGTGTTTGAGTTTTGGGTGCATCTCTGAAATAATGTTAGTCAAGAGTTCAATTTTCTAAAGAACCACGAATTACTACACATGCCTTACAAAAGTGCTCAGCAGCTTTGTTTCTACCTGCATAAGATCTGAAGAGCAGACAAAGATTGAAAAAGTACAAGAACATTAGCTTATTCACATAAAAGACTTCTAAAAACAGAAGTTTCTTCCTACTAATTGAGTCGGTAGAGAATTTGCATTCACCTGCTTGAAGAATCTCTGCTATTGTATTTTCCCAGATTTCACTGGGTAAGGGTTAGACATGAAAGGCTTACATTCTGCCTGCTCCTTTACACTGGCCCTGCTTTTTGTGTATTATCTGAGGAGTACCTGTTGGAAACAGGTACTGAAACTGTCCATTCACCTTTAGCAAGAATGCGATATTATTAAGATACATAGTTGAAAATCTTGGAAATTGAGAAGGGAAACTAATGTAGTACTAACACATCCACTGGATGCTCTCTGAAGAAACTTCAGAATGATAGTAGCTATCAGATTGTAATTTGGTGTGTTTGCAGGGCTGAGAGATGCCCTGTTTATGGAGTTTTCGTGGCTATGGATGAAAGACTAAATGATACTCTAAGAAGGTATGTCCTAGGATTCTAAAAAAGGTTCTGTTTTTCCAACCTGAATAATTGATTCTGTTGTTTCTGAGCCTTTACATTGCCTACACTCTTTTCTGCCTGTGCTGCTCTCTACTGGTTATCTCCATCTGTCTCTGTGCTGATCTTGATTCCAGTTCTCCATCTTTCTCTCTCTTCTTCTTTTTTTTTTTCTTTCCTGTTTCTCTCAGGTTTCCCTTTTATTTCGAGCTGAAAATCGCATTTGTGATTTGGCTGCTCTCCCCTTACACCAAGGGCTCCAGTGTCCTGTACAGGAAGTTTGTGCACCCAACGCTCTCCAATAAGGAGAAGGTACTTGCTTGTTGTTGGAAGATGTGGACCCGTCTGGGAACTGACTGACTTGTAATTCAGTTATGCCACAATAAAAACTGAAATCAGTGAATCTTGCTTGTGCTGACCTTAGTGAATGTAGAACGATTCCATGTCTGACAGCTTACTGAAGATTGCAGAGTAGCCAATAGTTTGCCTAATGTTTCAAAAGCATGTTGTGCTAACCCAGTGTCATGAGCCCTTACAGTCACTGTCAGTAGTTAAGCCTTTTGAATCATGATAGGAGCAGCATGTTCTGTAGCCAGTCTGTTTTTTCACATTATTGGTATAAGCGACTGCTTTGTTTCAGTTCTTAAAATTTGGAAATGGCATACTGTGATTTAAAGTTGCCTTTCTGTAATTAGCAGAGAAACTCGAGTTATATCATCAATGACAGCTGATGATAGTAGCCTGAAAAAAGAGTGTCCAAATGAGCTTTGTGTTTTTAAGGGCGATGATGGGGAAGCTTTACTCATGTTCTTAACGAGGAGCTAAATGCCATGTTCCATGTTGCATTCCTAGGAAATTGATGAATACATTACTCAGGCTTGTGACAAGAGCTACGAAACGATGATGCGAGTTGGCAAGAGAGGGTTAAACCTTGCTGCTAATGCAGCAGTTACTGCAGCTGCAAAGGTAATGCAATGCCATCTATAACATTCAGGAATTCTCCAGCAGTTTATTTTTGTGTACCAGCGGTTAGCTGCTGTGGATCTGTTAGGGGTACTAGTATTTGTTTGGCACCAACCTGCTTTTCCTTCCTTTCAGTTTGCCCTACAGTTAATCCCGTCCTTTGAGTTAGAAAAAGTAGAGGGGTAGTGGAGTGGATTTGGCTTTAACCTCTTAGTTGTTGTTCTTGGGAGCATACATTTTCCCTTCTCTGTTTTTTTCAGAGTACCCTAGTGGGGAATAGGGCTCCTCTTCTGAATGAATGATCCTATGTGAGATGATCTCGGTGAGGTGCCTTTCACCCTAATTTTATGTCCTCTTAGGGCCAGGGAGTTTTGTCTGAGAAGCTTCGAAGTTTCAGCATGCAGGACCTCACTCTGATCCGAGATGAAGATACCGTGCCTATGCGAAGCCGTGATCCACAGCTGAACTCCTCTGGTGCAAGTCTTCTGGAAACTATCGAAGACTCAGGTACAGAGCATCTGCTGGGCCATTGTGTAAAATCTCAGATGGTGAGCCAGGATGGCTTCCCTGAGCCTTGGGTCTCAGAAAGGAGTACAAGATTGTAGATTATCTGGGAGAAGTTGCATTGTCTTTCCTAGAGCCTTCTAATTTAATACGTATCTCTGTACTTACCCCATTATCATCATTCAGGGTGGTTGACATCTCTCATCTGTCATGCTTTCCTTGAGGATGGGCCATTTTAAGCCTCATGAGATTCTTCTAAAAGTACTTGCTAAAACTTTTGCTCTTGTTCATTAGCTTCCTGTTACTCCTCAGGAGAGGAGAGCAGTGTGCCGCATCGGTCTAATGGAACCCCGTCAGATACTAGAACAGACCCATCAGATGAAGATGCAGGAGACAAACTTCCTAAACGTACCCAGAGTCTCAAAACTCCTAAAAAGGTGATGAAAGCTGAGGTGGGTTCATGTATAGATAACTTCCAGCACTGACATTGATTTGTGAGCTTGGTTGGAAGGCTCTAGCTTTATAGTCTCAGTATTTAGAAGCTGTATATATATAAATGTTGTTGGACTGTCTTTGCTAGTTGAGTCCTACATCAGAGGACTTGTCTACTTGCTATACTTGTCTCTAGCTTTTGCATTTTTATCATGCCTGTAAGACTCTGTCATAAGCCAGAATCCAGCTTTTCTTCCATTTGGGTTTTGTGTTGAAGGGTGGAGCAGGGGATATTTTTTATATGTTTTATTGACAATATCCTCTTTCCTGTCTGCTACAGTCTGAATTTATAATAGTGACATTTATCCTTGGAACAGCCACTTTCTCTTCATTTAAATGCAGCAGTTTTGTGCCCTTTTAGGCCTCCCTTGACTTTTACATATTAGGTACAGGGAATTGCATTACTCCCCACCTACCCCATTCCTGGAGTTTTTTCTTGAAGTTTGAGTAACTAGTGATTGTTCAGTTGTCTTCTTACGTTCTTGTGATGATCCAAGGTATTTACAGTAATTCGGATGGGACATGAGATGCCTGATTTCTTATTATTAAAATAAACCGTACACAAAAGTAAATGCTGTCGTGTCCAAAAATCGTGTAAGCTTAGCAGTTTTTTTCAGGTGTGTTTTGTACAGAATGCTTTTTGAGGTGCTGCTTTCCAGGTCTAGACTCTTCAGTGTTTCTTACAGTTTGTACCTGATAAAGTGCTTCTCCCTTTTTAAGAAGTTTGGGTCCTATTTGCTTGATTCAACTTAGATTTCTAATATTATTATTTTTATCCGAGGCAAAGAATGCTGTGTAACCGACTCACATTGTTGAGGCATTGTTCAGGCTAAATATTAAATAGTTTGAAGGAAATTAATTGCTCTAGAGCATGATTTTAAGTTGTACTGTTAACCTGATTTTACAGTGTATGGAAAACTTCCCATGTGCTTGAGTGCTCCTTGTAATAGAATCACAGAATAATTGAGGTTGGAGAGGATCTCTGAATTCATCTGGTTGAAACCCACCGCTCATGTAGAGCCAGTTCTGAGGTCTAGGTGGCTTTTGATTTTCTCCAGGGATGGGTATCGGTGTCCAAAGATGAATTTTAATTTAACTCAGATTTTTCTATGGCTTATTTCTGCGTTGACCTCTCTTCTTTCTGCTAGTCTACTGGTATTAGACAGGAGCAGGGAAACAAGAGGCTCAAAATTTGTGTCAAAGCTTCCTAATGAGGACTTTCAAATTGAAATTGTTAAAAGATATAAAAAAGAGCTCTTCAATGCGGTTTATTCTGTATACAGAAATACCCATAAAGCCCTTTGCAGGCATATTGGTTTTTACGCTCAGACTATTGTATCTTTTGGTCAGATGTAGGGCTTGTAGGAGGTCTTTGAGACCTCTGAGACTGCCAGCCAGGGCTGAATGCATCATGGATGAATAAATGTGCTCTTGTTGCCAATATCTAGAATGAAGGACGCAGAAGTAAAGTGTGTAAATTAGTTCAGGATGTTTGTACAGCTTTCAGAGAACTGCACTGGTGATGGAAGCAGAAAAGTTACAAAGCAGTGAAATGTTCCGCGAATGTTACCAGTTAGAGATATCTGTGTTTAACCTTTTGTTTGAACAGCTGGCTTTGATTTTACTACTGTACATAACCTGTTTTAGAGTGTCTTCTCATGGTTGCTATTTGATGGATATATTGAGTGATTTATTTAATGAATAAAAAAGGAATGATTAAATAGCCTTTTGAGACAAGAGATGATACGAATAGGGTCATGTTGTAGTTGTTTCGTGCTGTTTTCATTCTGCATTATTGCATGCTTCTGTTAGACATTTAGATGTTAAAATAAACTGGCCTAAGATGCCCCTTCTTCTTTCTCCTCAGCTTCCAGTGAGAAGTGTAAAAGCCCGCCCTAAGAAGAAAGCTGCTGGCTCTCTTGCTTCTGGCGAGTCATCCTAAGGCAACCTTCCCCCACCTAGTACCTGTCTCTGTCCTGGGATTTGCCTTTTGCTTTTATGGGGAAACTCTCCAAAGGAAGGGAGCTGAGATTCTTGTACATAACAGATACTGCTTTACAGAGCTCATTCCAAGGCAAGGGGGAGGCTGGGATTCAGAAAGCAGAGTAGAGGATACAAATCCTCAGGAATTTTCTCCTTTTCATCTCTGTGTTGGAGGGAATGCTGATATGTATGTACATAGCCAGTTGCTTCAGAATTCCCACCGTGTAACTCTAGCTGAGAATCTTTGCTGGAAAAACTGACTAGGGTTAGAGACATCCATTGCACAGAAGCTGGAAAAATATTAGACACTGGAGTTCCACAGGGTGGGTGGCTCTCTAAAATGTCTTATCTTGCTCTGGGTATTCTCCTGCAGCTGTGTGTTGTTAAGAAGTGCCCACTATGAGTCGTATTCCTTCAGAATGGGCCATGCCTAATGTGTCCGTCGCCTTTGAGAATGTGACTGAAATGATGGATGCTGAGTGCTTTTGAACATAAAGGGACTGGCTCATGGGGGGAGGTATATGCTAGATTCCCATTACTCATACTGGAAGATGAAGAGATTGTTTTTTATTTTATTTTTTTCTGGAAGGTGAAGGGAGATAATTGGAAAAACTGATAAAGGAAATGTGCTATTGAATGCACATTATATGATGGAGTAGGTGAGAGTTACTGTTGAGAAGGAAAGGTTGGCATCTCTAAGATTTTGGCTCTTTTTGAAGCTGCTTGAATTTTATTTTGGGTTTTAGTGACTCCTATGAGAGCATCAGAATGAGGTGAGTCCCATGCAGTTCCATGGCAAGTGTACTCTCTTTGCCATTTAGTGGTTGAACTCATGTCACTGTCTTGCTTGTTACTTCAGACAAATTCTTTTATTCTAGCAGATGGCTGAGGGAAATCTCTCAAGATAATCTGCGGGCATACTTGAGAATTTCAGAAGCCCTCGCCTCTCAGCTTTAGGAGAGTCAATCCTCAGGACATGAGAACTGAAACAGTTGATTTATTAACAGTTGAGTTAACTTCAGGATTTCATTGTGGGGGATAAAAAGCAGAGGTAAAGGCACAATATTGTGATTTATCAATCCTCTTGCTTTATCCTACTGCAGCTCTTGCACAGATTTTCTGTCTGACACATGCAGTGTTTATCAGTGTCCTGAGACTTGAGCAATACTTAACACTTGGGACAGAAAACTACAAGGAATGTAGAATATGTATTGTGGGAGTGAAATTGCAGAAAATTGCAGTGCTGCAGAGAAAATAGGCATCATGCCAAGCCATACTGATCTCTTGAATGTTGTTAAGGGGGAGATC
Organism: Anthoscopus minutus; assembly: GCA_013399455.1. Classification (NCBI taxonomy): domain Eukaryota; kingdom Metazoa; phylum Chordata; class Aves; order Passeriformes; family Paridae; genus Anthoscopus; species Anthoscopus minutus. The sequence goes on from VWYI01003816.1 coordinate 25,205, forward strand.
CCCTCTACACATGCCAGCTGAGTCAATGAAAATTTATGAGATTTGTGAGGAGGGTTCTTGTTATCAAGATCTACAATGAAGGTGCACCATTATAGACATGGGTCTCTGAATAAATACTTGATGGTGTTATTACTGAAATTAGTTATCAAAGGAACCTGGCTCCTACATGCAGGTGTTTGTATCCCATACTTCAGCTGTCACATTTCCGAAATTACAGTGAATTCTTCACAGAGCTCGGTATTTTGCTGTTGACAAGGTATAGGAGCACTTCTGCAACTAATGCTCTGCAAGTATCTCTGTAGTCTTTCAAAAGTTTATAAAGTTGAAGATCAGTATAGTTCATGGGATACTACAGATCAGGAGTAAAATTTTCTTATTTCCCATTGTCTTGGTGGAAAATTGACCAGTTTGCTTGGTTTGCTGTTGGATTGGCCGGTTATTTCAGGAATTTAGTTGGATTTACTATTTTTTGTAGCTTTTAAAACTTTAAATCTTTACTCTCCACGTTAGAAACTTGCATCTTGTCAAAAATATCCCTAAATTATCCACAAGGCCTTATCCAGAAGCCAGTAGAAAATCCTTGATTTGGTTCTGAGTCCAAAGAAAAAAACAACCCAATTATTTTGTTCTTTTTTAGTTTATTAGCAAACTTCATATTCTTGTCTTACTAGCACGTGCGAGTGCATGTCCTGAAGTAGGCGTACTTCCTGTTTCCAAAGGAAATGCCTCTCTCCAGACTACAGATGAAAATCTTTCATGGTTATGTGGAAGAAACAGTTGTGAGGAATTGCTTTCCTGGACTGTCCTGTACTGAGCAAGAGAGAACCACTGTTCTCTATATACCAAGAATGTCTGTGACTGTGTTTCCTGATTTTTATTTTTTTTTTAATCAAAATTTTGCATAGCGAATTATTTCTGTAAATAATTGTGAGGGACTTGATTTGGGGGCCAAGTCTCCCCTTGTGCTGACCTTCTTGCCCTTTCCTTGTGCATGCACTATGATAGTCTATGATTACTAGGTTTCCACAGAATCTTCTCTAGAATCCGTTTATTTGCAGTGGCTTTTCTGCTTTGAAGCACAGGAAGAATTTCTGAAGATTCAGGTCTGGTATTTGGATTTATTTTCGTTGTCGTGAGATAGATCCTGTGCTAAGCAGCTTTTACTTAGCACTGATGCTTGATGTCATTAGCTTGTGGGTGAATACGGGTCACTTTTAGTATTACTTTTGTCTATACAGGGAATTGGCTTTTGGTTGCAGCAGTGAGTCTGCAGTAGAGTCGGGGACTATATAGTGTGCGCTACGAAGCTGATGATGTCAAGCAGCAGAACTTACCCAGAGCAAGAGCAATATCTTGGCATGGATACTGTCTTCTTTTTATAGTACAAATGTGACTGCTAGATTGTGCTTTGCTTGATCAAAGCCGCTGCAGATCTACCACCACCCATGTGACCTCTTAGTGAGTTTCTAGATAAAGTTCTGCATTGGATGGCACTGTCTTGCATAGAAATTCTCTTGTTAATGAGAATGCTGAATGTGCTGTTTTGATAAAATGCTTTTATCAGCTGCCGTTCAGTGTTTTCAACAGGAAATGCTGGAATGTAGTTTCTCTTCAGTATCATCTGTGGGCTTCATTGTGCAATTAACCAAATGGTTAAATCATCACATAGCAGTAGAACCTGTTGCGTTCAGTAGTTGTTTAGAGCCTTTTCCTAATATGCCTGGCTACAGAGAGAAGTGTAGAAAGAGAAAATGATACTTGAAGGTGTGGGCTGAAGAGGGTGGTATGTGTCAAACTTTGTGTGCCTCAAAGTTACCCTAAAATACCTGTACCATGAGATACAAAGTTCAAGCCATGACTGCCTTTTGAAAAGAAATGGTTTACTTTCATGCTTTGCAGTAGTTTGAGTCCATGTTCTGCTCTTGGAAAAGAAAATAGTGAAATGTGGTTTCCTGTCTGAGAAACTTAATGATTTGCTGCATAAAAGGGAAAAATGTTTTTTTCTTTGGCAGTAATTCTCCATGGTGGGTCAGAAATATGAAAATACAGGGGAGACAACTGTCAGGTTTTAAACCTTTACACTTTTACCTAAACATCTTTATTACTTACTTTTTTAAAATTGAGTTTGTGATTCTCCAGCTTTACATTTCTGGGACTGATTTCTTTTAGGCTAGAATAATTTCCTTGGTAGGTAGAGTGTATATGCAGAGAGGGGTGCTAGTGTTCTTAAAATTGCAAAGCTTATTCTGGAGAAGTTTCACCTTCCCTAATTTTAATGAATTGATTTCCATTCATCATGCTTTTGCAGCGCTGGGCTTTCTTTTATACATCCCTCTTGGAAGCATGACTCCTTTGCAATATACTTCCTTGGAAAGCAAGATTTCTAGAGAACCACAACTTTCTAGAAATGGTTATTTATTCTGTGCCATCTTAATCAGGAAATTTAATTTAAGCAGGAAATTCAGTACCTGAAGAGAAAAGTAAGATATCTATGGAGAACTCTGCTGGTTCTCTGATCTACATGTAGCATTGTATAAAGGGAGGCTCACAAGTTAACTGTTATATGTCATTGTGTGCTTGAGAGCAGCCGTTGAATTAAGCTGATTTCTCCTTTCTGTCTTCCAGAGCTGCGTGTAGTGCTTGAAAGTGTGGATTGTTCCCTAAGAGAGAAATCTAGAGAAAAAACGTTGGATTCTAATGGGGGCGCTGTATTGTAACATTACTGCTTGCTGGGGAGATATTGAATGACATCTCTGTCTAACTGGTCTGTACTGCAGCTTTTCCTGCTTTAGCTGCTGTGAATTTGTAATGTGCTGTCAGGCTGAAGCATCTTGTGGTGCTGCTTTGTGAGTTGTCTTGCAAAGTCAGATACGTGAAAAACCAGGAGAGTATTCTGAAGTTACATGAGCTTGTAGAACCACAGAGGTGTGGGTCTCTGGGGGTCATCTGGTTCAACCTCACAGCTCAGTCAGGGCCACCCACTGATAGTTCCTGTGTGCTATTTCTGGTCTGGAATCTACTGAGTTTAATGTTTAAGAGCTGATAACATGTGCAGAAATGCATATGCTGCATGGGATGTGCTTTAGTGTTACTGAGGAGAAATGTTTCCTGGTCACTTTTCTTCTGGAATTTGGCTCTGTTGCAAGACACTAAACATAACTCATTCTTTTGCTCCTTATAGGTATTGATAAAAAGCCTAGAGACCTCAAAAAAGATCTTGAGGTATGCAGAGTAAGTTGTGAAAACAGTTGGTTTTAACAGTCAATGGAGGCAATCATTGGATAGCAGCTAAGAACCTATCTTATGAGATAGATAGAATTAGAATAGAAAATGAGTTGTGTATAGTACGGAGTTGTCCAGTAAATACTGCTAACTTTTTGAGCCTGATTTCTCTCTTAGAGTCAGTGTCTGTCTCCTTCCCTCCCTTCCACCTTTCCTTCCACCCCCTTCCCCATGCCTCACCTTCTAAACTGGGCTTGAGCTACATACACTGAGATTCTTCAAACTTTCATCCCTTCAGAACAATAAAGTTTGACTTTTACCTCAGCAGGCAACTGATTGGCAGGGAGGAACAGATGAATATCGAGTATCTCTCATCATTTTGTAGATGTGTTATGCTGGAGAAACACTAGCAGGAAGCTTCAGAGGATATATTTGCCCAGGAAATTCTACCCTCTGTCCTGTGCCAAAGCCTGCATTTTTGGGTGAACCAAATGCTGGACTTAGCTATGCTCATATGCTGAGTTACCTGTAGAATCCCAGAATTCACTGTCAGAATTTCCAGTGCTCCATTTCTGATGATAACAGGAATTAAAATAATATGAAGTGAAAAGATACAGTGGAAAATTGGTGGGATTTTTGCCCTTACTTTGCAGATAAATTTAGGTAATTGCTATTTATACGTCTAAAATCTTTGCCTACAGCCCCTTGCAAGCTGTGTGTTACTTTCTTGCTCTCTTTCTGAGTTCCTGTTCTGTGAATTGGTTACGTTTTTTATGTTAACTCTTATTAAGCAAGGGCTGGCTTCCATTTTACTGTGGAGACTTGAAATATACCGTATTAGACCTGTAATTTAGCCTATTTTCGTTATTTAAACCTATGACCCAGATTAATACACATAACTTGTACAACAAGGCCTGAGGCTGCATTCCCAGGTGGAAAGCTAGCATCTATTGCAAATAGCATAGCTTGATGTATTTTCGTTTTCGTGCAGTGGATTCTGGCTGAAATGTGCTTGCTGCAGACTCTTTGGACAAGAGCATTCTGTCAGCATTTAACCGGATACTGTTAGAAGTGACATTTATGGGAATACTCCAAGTGAACACTAAAGTAGAAAAAGCTCAAGTCTTCTGTAATATATAAGTGTCTGAGACTATGTAAAACACTTAAGGCATTTCTGGCAGCAGTGGAAATACATTGCTATACTGACTTAAAAAGGTAGGGAATTCAGTCATGGTTTTCGTAGCAAGTTTGGGAGGAAAGTCAGTCTGGGTGGAAAGCATATGAAGTTTTACATATCAGGGAACTAAGTTTTTATCACAAATAACGCTTAGTAACTTACCTGAAAGAAGGAAGTTGAAACATTTTGGTGACTTTTAAATGGAAAGGAATTTTTCTGATTGTCAAACCTAATATTGAATATAAACCTTCTGTATTCGTGCTGCTGCCTTATTTGGGAAGGCACTGAGTTAATGGGCTCTTTATTTCTGGCTCCTCTGTTAGATTATTTCTCAAATTAATCGCGAATTAGAGGTGCTTGGGTTTAACACAGCATTTTAATGTCAAAGTCCCCGTTAGCACAGTGCCAGTCTAAAGGCAGTAGAGCATAAGGAGGGTTGTGGATTACTTTTTGTCCACCAGGGGGTATAAGCATAACATAAAATCACTGAACACGAGAGAGCAGAGACACGTCTCATAACAGCTAGTTCAATTATGACAATTAACAACAATATTTCCTAGGGATGAGTGACGGTCCTCCTTGGAGGAGAGGGGAAAAACAAGCTGGCTCTCTAATGGAAAAATACTAAGTAATACTGCTGTTAACCTCTGACTGAAAAGGAATATTTAAGCTTTCTGGGCGTTCTAATTGAGCCACTATCCAGTGAGGCTGGCTGAGACAAAAGTGTTACAGAACAACTGTCCTCACTT
>VWYI01003833.1:0-26224 GCA_013399455.1 Anthoscopus minutus
TGTTCGAATGTTCTGATATATTAAAAACTTGGTCATGTCCAAGACTGTTACTTGTCTGCTCTATAATAAAAATGGTTTAAGAGCTGGTTAGTGTCGTCGGCCAACTGCATCAGGTGACAGTGCACCACCACCATCTACTGATCAATTGGCTGTACTACCAACAGACAAAGGGCCTCACTTGGACCGATTTGGCTTTGCAGATTTTAATCCACAAGTTAAAATTCTGGTACTGAGTGAGAGTTTGTCACATGTTGCACATGCCTGACAAGGAGATCAAAGACAACTAAATTTAGAAGTCTAGAAGGATCAGGAAACTCAAAAATTTCAGGGAGCAACTATTTAGTGGTTTCGGGTAAGGCTGATCTGCTGCTTGAAAAACTGCAGATAGAGATTATTTGAATCTCACAGCATTTTGCTTTGACTTACAAAATTATGTAAAACTGGCGACCTGATTAATGTTGCACTGAAAGGGTCAAATACTGCTTTTTCTTCCTGCACCTTTACTCATGATAATGAAAATCATCACCAATATTGTACAAATTATCTTTGACAATTCTCCCAAGGTATTCAGCTGCCTATGTCCATTTAAAGAGCTCAGTAATGTAATGTATTGCATTGCATAGGGCACATGCTTGGTTCTTCAGCCTAAGCTTGGAGCATATTTGTTCAGAGGAGCTAAGCTGTCTCTTCTCAATATGGCCTCTTGAATCTGACTGTATAAAATAAAGATTAGTTCATTTTTGTAGTTACGAAAGGAATAAATTGGTATCCAATTTCTTAGCTTTAAAGTGATTATTTTGGTTCATATTCTTTATAATATAAATTGTTATTTTCCTAACCTTTCAAGCTCTCTAAGTACTTAAACTTAGCTACTCATGTTTTTCACTTTTTTTAAGAGGCTGCATAGAATCTTTTTCTGCCCCTTTAGCAAAAGGATATTTTTACTGGAAAAGCTGTAGATATTGAAAATGTGATCTCTCAGCCTTTCTTATGCTATCAAAGCCTTTTGTTCTGATACTTCTGTAAACCAAGTTATGTGAATGAAGATTAGCCCTGGGAAGTCCAAGTTGTCTAGAAGTGGAGACAATAAACAAGAATCCTGATGAGTAGCTTGTGCAGCATCTACATTCTGCAAAGGCATATATCAAAAATATCCAGTCAGAGCACAGGATTTCACTTTTGTTCCATCTTGGTGTAAATGTCAGTGCATTGTGAATGAAGACATAGACTGGCTCTCAGAGCAATCCTTTCCACTTCAAGTCCACTGCCTTTTGTTAAAGTATTCCATATGGCTACATCTTAATCCACTTATCTTCTTTTGTCTGTTGGTGGGGTTGTACTGACTTACAGCAGCAGATAATAAGTCATTATGTTCTGTACTAGTGTTACCTCTGTCTTTCACTTCATTCCGTCTGTGCTTTAACTTAAGATGCTCTAACATCATTGTTTGAGGACAGCCACCTTTGATTTATTGTTGAGAATGCCATGCACACATCTACCCAATAAATAGTGTGATAATAACAACTTACTCCCATTGAAGAAGAAATCAGACACCAGGTAATGATCTAGTGGGCTGTCTTGTTGACTGTGGTCAAGGGAATTTACAGGTGTTCAGCTGGCCACAGGAGGGCTCTCATATTGTTCCCTAGATTCAGTAAGGAATACAGTGTGAACAAAGACCACATAATTCAGATCAGAAAAAGTCCCTTTTTTCCCCAGATTACTCGGAGTTTATGAAAAATGAAGCTTTTTATAGTTCTTAAACAAAACCTTTCTATCAGGCTTAAGACCAGCTGGGACCATTAGATCATATTACAGAATATGAAACCATTGTTCCCAACATTTTCATAGCTGGAACTCCCTGCAACCACCTTCTCCACTTTCCCAGTCCCTAGACTTCATCTTTGGTCCTTTCCACTTCTGTTTTATTCCTTGTGCATCCCCTCATTTTAATATCTCTTAATGGCAACAGCAGGGAGGTCAGGCCATGCTAATTATCCCAGCAGGGTTTGCTAGCCCAGACTCCAGTCACAGCCATGCTTAGCCTATAATATCATTATTCTGAAGCACACCTTAGTCACCAAAAGCAAGAACATGAGCTGTAAGATTTTACCAATGTGCTTTTGTTTTGCCCAGCCATTTTTGCTGAACATGTGGTATTTGTATGTCTTTATACATGCATAGTAATTTTAAAAGAGTTATACTAACTGTTTCAAACTAAACAAAGAATAAAAGTATTTTACTCAGTTAATACTTTCCTTGTGTGTTTATATATATATATATCTAAATATATATGCATATGCCTCCCATGCACAGATATAGGTGTATGTATTTATGTCTTGATATGTAACTACAATTCATTTTACAGTATATACTGAAAGACTGGAAAAGGACAATTTTTCATAGTGGCATTGCAAACACATAAACAAATGCTTTTCATGGAAAGGAAATCCAAGAAAAGCATGCTTAAATTTTAAACCTTCTGACCTGGTTCTACTGGATTTCCATTTTCAGTAGTGTGTATCTAAATGCATATGCATCCATGCATGGTTAAGCCTAACATTTGAAGAGTTTCACTTTCCTACAGTGAACATTTCATTAGTGTTCATTAGCCTGAGTGCTTCATTCTAATAGGAATTATGTGTCTAAACATTTTTGTAAACACTGTGCCTGATGGTGATACTAAAGTCCTTCAATGCAAAGTGAGCCCATCTCAAAAGCAGGCTAGCATGTGCTAAGCCAGTCTGAAGCAGAGGTAGAAAAATTCAGTGTACATTTGGACAGATTAACTTCTGGGACGGGTCTGAGTCACTTTCATGCTGAAATAATGTCCCTACAACCAGGCCAAATGCAGGGCTTCCTGAGCATCTCTCTCTGCAAGCATATGATCCACTTATGGGCCTGACTATTTTTCCTGGGTCAAACCCATTCATTTGTGCCTTCATTTTCTCAAGCTTCATAAAATCATAGCACCACAGGATACATGTAATGAGCTCACCTCTCATTTTCTGGGTTTCCCCAGAAAAGCTACGTTCATTGTGCTCTGGAGAACGCATTGCAATGAAAGTCTTTATTTGCGTAATTTTTTCAGTTGAAAGCAGAAACTGCCATAATTTCAGTTTTTGTGGCACAGTACTTCTGTACTCTGTTTGATGGCCATACCACCTTTGTCAATAAGTCATCTCAATATATTTTCCCAGTTCCTGTCTCCTATATTCCTTTCCAGTGTATAAGAGTTGTAAGAGAAACAGAGTAGTCCTTGTGTCCTTGAGCCTTGCATTACAGGGATACCCTGGCTTTTATCTGTAGACATTATTCCACAACTCCACACTCAGCAGACCCAGAAGTTTCTTCCATCCTGGGGAAAAAAACCATCACATTTTTAGATTTCTTATTAGTCTCTACCCTGTCTACCCAATACATGGCCACAAATACTCTTGCCTTAGTTTTCTCTGTGCGGGATGCGGGAGCTGATAATTTTTTTTAATATATTTTCTCCTTTTCTTCTTTTATTTATTTTTAATTTATAGAAGGCATACATTTAGCTGGAGGACTGTTCCTGGAGCATCCTGAGGTGTAGGAATGCTCAGTGAATATTCCTCAGGAAGCAGCACAGGGTTTGGTGTAAAATTAAAGTGAGTAATCCATAAAAAAGCAGGCATACAGTGTGTCAGCAGGGTGGGAAACACCAACAAATCAGGCAAAGCCTGTGAGCCAAGCTAAGTGGAAGGGCCTGGGAAAGGCAGAGGTTTGCTGCCTTACCTGGAGGCAGCTGATCTCTGCTTCAGTGAACAGCAGCAGCTTGTTTCTCACAAGAGTTTGCTCCAACAGACCCACTTTGCCTCTCCCAGAGCTAGGCCTGCTTACATGAGTGTTCCAAGGGTTTGGAATGGCAGAGACAAAAGCATTTCACAACACTTCAGTCCCCATCTCCTGAGGCTTGTGCCTCTTCAGGAAGTTTCGATTTTTTCCTAAGTAGTCATGAGACAAGTCCTTCACAGCCAGTTCTCTTTCTGATGAATTACAGTGCCTGGTCTTATTCACTCATGAAACAAATAATACAGGCCTGCCCATCATTTCAGTATTTCACATTTCACCGTGCTTTCCTTGCACACTAGTTAAGCTCTGTCTTTTCCAAATGATGATTAATTTAGGCAAAACCATCTGCAGATGCTCCTTCTCTCATTCCTGCTCCCCTCTCCTGGAAATCTGCATGGATTTCAGATATACAGTCCTCCAAAAAGTTGGGAAGAGACTCTCAGATAACAACTGAGACAATAATCACTGTCCCATCTTTTAAATGTCTTTTAATAAAAATTTAAACAATGTTCAACTTTAATACATCCATAATCAACAACACAGATGTCAGGTTTAATTAGAAATCAGGGATGGATTCTGTTAGTATGTCTTCAGTCAGTATGATCTACTTTATATCAAGAATAATACAAACTTACTATGAAAAGTATCACAGTTAAAATGAACAAGGAATAGAATAGAATAGAATAGAATAGAATAGAATAGAATAGAATAGAATAGAATAGAATAGAATAGCCTGAGCTGGATGGGGCCCACACCATGCTTGGGACAAATAAGGGGGAAAATGAAAAGGAGAGAACAGTTCAGACAGAGTTCTGTGCATTTCTAATAGGTATACAGGAAATACAAGGGAGGATATGCAAACCCTGACCTGGAAAAGTTCTGGCACAAGTGTATAAATATTTTTCAGTATGGTAATTAACCTTATGGCTGAATCTAGATTACATAAAATGTTCTGTTCTGAAAAGAAAAGCCATGGGCCACAAAAAAATTTAAAAACAAAAAAAAGAGGAGCATTTAAATGGTCTTTTAGTCTGCAGGTGAACACTATTTTCAATCCTATAATTTGTATTTTAAATGTGTAGATAAAGATCTGCTATCTTCTTTTCATTAAAGCAGGGACTAAATTAATTTTCTCCTTAACTCTGGCACAGAGGACACAGTCATCTCTTCTCCCCCCCAGCTGACAAAAACATTTGTATTGTTCATTGGTCCTTTGGTCACCTTCCTCCAACAGGTTTCTGACATTGTCTTACTTCCTTCCCTGCCAGATGCTCCTTTGACACTTTGCTTCATATAGAAACTCATTTATGTTGCTTCCCCACTTTGTGCTATACACAGAGAACAAGTGCATTCCAGGTCTTCAGGATTAACCTGAAAACAGCAGGACTATGATTATCATTACTTTCAAGCATAAAGGTTGCAGGGAATGACAAAAATCTTAAGGATATTTGATTTGGCTTTTGGTTATTTCCCAAATACTGGAAGATTGCAGGATGAGGGAAAAAACGCAAATAGAGCAAGATGCTTCCTGAGACATTGAGACATCCTGGGACCTGTAAGACTCAGAATAGTAGCAAGTAAACCATCAGAACCATTTATATGCATAAACACATGTGAAAAGCCAAGCAGTTTCAATATACTAATATTGTAGAATTTAATTATTTACATGTCACGTGCTTGGTAGCAAACTCTGACCTTGAGTTTAGTGACAGCAGGAAAACAAAAACCATCACAAAATGCATGACATAAATTGTTGTGGGAGGGACAGTGTTTAGCACTCCCTAATGCAGAGCTGGGCCCTTGGCAGCTAAAAAACTACTTGTATTTGCTGGCACAGCTGTAGCTGTCAAAGGGATTACTAAGGTGTGATGGGATGTGTGTGGTAGTGAGGTGCAGCAGAACAACCATCTGAGAAAAATTATATTAATAAGTGCCACAAAGTTTTGAGTTTTTTAACTAGTTAGTTAAAATATTCCCAGAATTATTTCCAGTAAGAACTGGTGGCATAATATGGTGAAATGAATATCTGAAATATTTTAAAAGTCAAGCTTTTTAGATAGAGTTGGACTTGATGATCCTTGTGGGTCCCTTCCAGCTCAGAATATCCTATTCTATTCTATTCTGGAACAGAGGTATTTGCAAATTGCCAATAACTTTGAGCTATTTTTTTTAGAGCTGCTGCATAATGGCATTCAGAAAAAAACCCCCGAGTTTTAAAACTGGCAAGTCTCCACCTCTTATGAAGAAACATTGATTCATACTGATGCAGCATTGTCTCAGCAGGTGTATTGACACCAACCAAAGATAAGGGATGAGTTCTAGTCAGTAAAAAAAAATCCCTATTCCTCAATTTAGATTAAGGGAGGAAAGAAGTTGAAGGAGTAAGGTGGGGAGTACCTGTAGTAATAGAGATTACATAAAACTGCTTGCACAAGACTAAGGCAGTAGGTATGGCTAAGTTCAGGAATATAAACTGGTATAAATGCATGAGATAAATGTAAGAAAAGACAAAGAAAAAATAAAGTGCTGTTGTGAAATTTGGGTGAGAAGGAACAGTAATGAGGTTTTAAATGGTAAAGCAAATTCAAAGTTTTTGAGTAGAATGTTATAATTTCCAATTGTAAAACTGATATTCTTGAAATTAAAGTTTGAAGTAAATAAAATTTGGAGCAGAAAGATAAATTAGATTTTGGTTAATATAGGCAGTAGCCCAAACCATGAGAATAAGTGAAGTGTCCTGGATGACAGGAGATGTGAGAGCAGAGGTCACAGGAAAAGAAAAGGAAAGGGAGACACAGAAAGACATAATTGACTTTAGAACTTCATAGAAAATTTTTTTTAAAAATCTTAGTGAGAATATGGCTTTTGAGAACAATGTTTGCCAGTTTAATATTGATTTATAAAGTGGTTTCTTTATTTTTCTCCCCCCAAAGATTTTAGTCCAGGACTTGCAATGACAACTCAAGGCCATTAAGCAAGACTCCTTTGCATTTTATTTTTGCTGACTCAAATGAACTGTCATCAGGAGGCACAAGGAAGAACAAAGACTCATAAACTCTGTGAGCAGAGCTGTGCCTGGATGGGTGTTTGTGTTGCTATTGACTTCCACAAGAGCTGTAGTGCTGCGGGGGCCTCCAGGAGAGAGCTGAGAGCAATGGTGTGCTGGTAAGGAACTCGGATCTAAACTGCTGTGAGTGTATTTCATCAAAGTGATTAAACAGAAAGGGAAGACTCTTAGATTTAGTTATTAAAAGCTTTAAGAAAGACAGTAGTTTTAGTAAGGCTTTATACCAAAATATACTTTAGAAAGCTTCTATTTTACTGGTATATTTTGTTGTCACTTGCTGTAGCATAAAGAAAGTATGGTTTGTTTTAATTTGACTCTTTTTTTTTGTTGTATCATAAGAGCTTTGTGGCAGCTCAATCATGTAAATAATATCCAGTAGAGTTTAAATCAAACCTTCTTCAGAAAAAGTTTCATGTTCAACTGAAATCACTTTCAGCTGATATCCAAATGACAGACATCCTTTCAGCTGAATGGAGCCATAAATAACAGAAAAGGGCAAAGAAGGATTTTTATGCTGAATAACAACTTCCTCTTAATTATAGTTATGTTAACCTTATAATAATTCTTAGTATGAATGTTGTCACCTTTTCTTATTTTATCTAGAATTTTGTTATGTTGGTGTTCTTACTAAATCCTTAACTCTCAGAGCCAGGGATTCATCTGGGACTCAGATATTTTTGTTTGTTTTAAATTCATCTTTCAGAAATGTAGGAAAATCTCAGAAACAGAACTGCCTGTCACAAAATGTTCTGATATTTCCCATAGGTCCTAAAAGAGCCAGAGGCCGCACACAACCCTTTCTTCATCCTTCCTTCCCCGGCCCCCAAACCCACTGACTCCTCTGTCCTCCTTTCATCAGCTTTTTTGAAAGCTCAGTTCTTTCTTAGCTGCTGAGCCTGTCCTCCCAAAACCCTCATATTAAGTTCAAGACTGCCTACTAGCGTTTCCTCTGCAATCTTTATGCAATGCTTACAGATTTTTTTTTAATCTCAGCCTAGTCTTATTCTGGCAGCTCCCATAAGATAAATATAATTTTTATTTAATATAGAAATAGGGCAGTAAAAGCTACTTTTGGCTCTAACATTTATTGAAGTCTTGAGATGGTCCACATCCAGTTGTCTACTAAGGGATTTAGTGTGCAATCAGGTATGGGAATGTATTTCACACATAACTGTTTCACACTGGCTTCCCTAGGTAAACAAGCACTTAGGTCTTGCTAAGCCAAACATTTCTTTACCTTACAAGCACGTATAGGCAGTAGCTGAGTCTCATATTAATACCACAGTATGTGTATGTCAATATTGAAATGATCCAAGGTCTTCAGGGTGAAAGGTATTTATGCCAAAGACAGCATTATGTTTTGGTATCCATGCTCAGTATGGCTACAACTAAAACAACAGCAGTACTCAATCACTGCTAGATTTCTCAAAAGGATATGAAATAATTGCTGTCCTGGTCATAAAATTTTACTTTTTACTTTGAAAAAAGTTCTTTATTGACTAAATAGCTTCTATAATTTTAATGCAAAATATTTAATACCACATAATCTGTAGCTAGCTCAATTTACCAGAGCAATGAAAAATAATCTTCAGGGATTTATATCTGACATTCACTCTTTTTGTTTGTTTTAGATTTTGGTTTGTGTGATCTTCCATATGTAAAGTAACTTGTGCACTGGTAAACAAGGACTCTCCTACAAATTATAAAAGTACTTCAAAGCAATTCTCAAATGCACACACTGCAAGTGCCAACCAGAAAAGCTAGATAACAGCCTGCTAGAGCTATGTCTTTATCATAAATATTTGTACCTTCTGGTTCACTGAATTCACTTGCTATATATTAAATATTTAACTGGTAATCCTCCATTATAAATTTGTCATTGGCTGACCACTGCTTTCGTAAATTGTATTTGTCCATGTGGAAACAGTACCACACAAGGAATACAGTAGTAGACACTGTGAGAAAGAAGAGACAAGAACTAATTAGCCTTTTTTCCTTAAGCATATTCAGCATTTTCAAGAGTGTCTGAATATTGTAGTACTAAAAATTGGAAATTTTAACTGTAGCCTACCTGCAAACTAATCCATTTAATCTCCAAGGCACTCATTTAATGTGTCTGTCTACTGATGATTGGTACAGAGAGCCCCATTAATATGAACTCATGTTCTAAGTATGTTAGTATTCATTACTTCAATAGTCAACTATTTGAAAATGTGTTTGTACAATTTAAAATATAATTTACATTGTTTGTACAATGTAAAAAATATACTGTGTGTAGCATCAGCATGGACTGGACAAATAAGAAATGCTGCAGAAAGGAAAAAGTATTCACCTTGGGTTATGAATAGTTCTAAGAGATTAGCCATCTAGTTGCCACTGCACCTCCAGTGCTAGGGCCCAAGTATTCTTTCTGAATAGGAATCACAGAACAGTTGAGGTTGGAAGGAGTTTCTGGCAGTCATCTAGTCCAACCTGCCTGCTTAGGCAGGGCATCATAGAGCCAGTTGCCCAGGATTGTATTCAGATGGCTTTTGAATATATCCATGGATGGAGAATCCACAACCTCTCTGGGCAGCCAGTGTCAATTCTCAGTTACTCTCACAATAGAAGTGGTTCCTGATGGTCAGAGAGAACCACCTGTATTTCTGTTTGTGCCCATTGCCTCTGGTCCTGTCGCTGGCCACAACTAACAAAAGCCTGGCTCCATCCTCTTTGCACCCTTTCTTCAGGGATTTATACACATTAATCAGATTTCCTCTGAGCCTTTTATTCTCCAGGCTGACCAGTTCCAACTCTCTCAACCTTTCCTCATAGGAGAGATGCTCCAGTCCCTTTATCATCTTCATGACCTTTTGGTGGACTCTCCCCAGTGTGACCATGTCTCTCCTGGACTAAGGAGTGCAGACTGGACACAGCACTCCAGGTGTGGAGTGCCTCACCACTGCTGAGTAGAGGAGAGGGATCACCTCTCTTGATCTGCTGGCAATGCTTTGAATAATGAAGCCTGGGATACCTTCTTTGCTCTAAGAGCACTCTGCTGGCTCATGTATGACCCAGATTAGAACTGAGTTCTCACTACAGCCTGACTTAGGTCATTTTATTGTATTAATGTTATTTACTGACACTGCTCCTGTGGTGTTTACTCAGGCACAGTAAAATGTCTCCTTTTTTTCCTTAAGGGTGTCTAGCCAATGGGTGTCAGTAAACACGGCATGGAAACGTGACTTAGGTATAACTTATATTTGTTTAAGCTTGAAGAGAATTGAACTGAGCTATAAGGTATCAACTATCCCTTGTGTCACAAGGAGTTTTCATCCAGGAATCAATGGCATTACCAGTATGTCAATGTTAGATGTTTCAGTGCTCACTGGGGCAACAAAGAAAAGATCATTTCAAGAGAAGCTATTTGGAGGAATATCTGAGATTCATTACATGAATAGCAGCATTTATCATAGTGTTACCATGTAATTATATAGATAAATTTTCAGGTAAGAGGCAAGCCCTATGTGCCCAGCACAGCTTGTAAGGATATCTGAAATAAAGAGAAATGTGGAGTGTGTGTGGTACTATACACAGCCCGTGTTTTCAAAATCTGCAGCTCAGAGGTCCAGCTGTACCTTGGGCTGCATCACAAGAAGTGACCAGGAGGCTGAGTGAGGGAGGTGATTCTGCCCTCTCATTTCACAGGACCTTGTCTGGAGTACTATGAACAGTCCTGGGGCCCCCAAATAAGGAGTCCAGAAGAGAGAGCTGGAGTGGTTCAGCTGGAAAAGAGAAGGCTCTGGGGAAACCATATAGCACTTTCCAGTTCCTAAAGGGAGCTGCAAGAGAGAGCTGGACAAGGGCGTTTTACAAGGGCATGTGGTGATAAGACAAGGGAGAACAGCTTTAATGGAAAGAGGGCAGGTTTTGATGAGATAGCAGGAGGAAATTCTTTACTGTGATGCTGGAACAGGTTGCCTAGGGAAGTTTTGGATGCTCCATCACTGGAAGTGTTCAAAGCCAGATTGGATGAGACTTAAAGCAATCGGATCTAGTGGAAGGTGTCCTTGTTTATACAGAGGAATTGAAACTAGATGATCTTTAAGGTCCTTTCCAGGCCAAACCATTCGATAATTCTGTGATTTCTCTGTGCAACATCTCATTCCTTTCCAGCCTTAGTCATTATGTGTTATCCACTTATGTTGCACAAATTATTGCATCTGTTTATTTTTTTGCGAAAATAATACAGCTTTATTCAGGAAAATGCATTTTCCTCTTTGTAACAAAATGCTCTACCTTTCCTTATGGACTGAAATAGGTTTTATATAAGTTTCTAGCTCTAAGCTCATCCAATGTATGTTAATTTAAGTTCATGAACATCCTGAAAAAGGGAAATGGAATCTCAAAAAGAAAAAAAGGAAAAAAATATTAAAAAGCTATATTATTTGCCACATGGCCAACCTCCTTTCTTTAGGAATGAGTTGCCTCACAGTTAAGACATGCCATGAGTTTACAATATTGAAATCTTTAGGACAAGCAGGAGTATGATCACATGATCTGTATTTGTTCATTTAGTCTTCTCTGCGAACTGAATAGCCTTTTTGTACTGTTTTCTTATGGGACTGAACTTTACAAATAAATCTTCCAAATTCTTGTGATAAAAATATAAAGTTGCAGTGTCTACACAGTATTTATCAACTCTCAGAAAATATATTTGAAAACAGCAAAACCAAAGTGAAATATAATATGTAATCTGTAATCTGTATGCTGTAAACTGAAGTGTCTCTGAAAATGATCTGTTAAATCAGCTTTAACACTTCTGGGGTACCAGAATTCCATAAAATTCATACAATAAACAACCTGTAGCTTGTGATGTAGCTACTCTGGTAAAATACTGAAATGACAAAATAAACAACTGTACTGCCTTCTAAAAATCAATCTATAACACATCCCATTTTTCTTGGAAGATTTTATTTAAAAATAGATTTACAAATAAATCCTGAAACTTTAAGACACCTCAGTGGGAGGTTAAATTTGTAGGTATACAAACTTCAGTCTTAGAGGCCAACTGACTGTTTGGGAGCAGATCGTGGGAAATCCGTGAGGCAGTGGGGCAGAGGCTTTGCTTTGCACAGCTGTGTAAAGACTTGCCATAATAGCTGTCTGGAGCAGCAATCTCCGTGCTGGAGGAAACATGAGGAGCGCCTGTTCTCCTTCCCTTAGGACGCATAATGCTCACAGAGACCGGGAAGGGAGGAGTGACTGCTGTGCCCTTGTGTTCTGCCTCCGCTGGCCTGAAGGAAAGCAAGCCGAGAGATGCTCTTAGGGAAGATGCAAACCACCCCAGTGAGAAAGCCCCCAGGGAGAGCACCCGGCCCCCGGCAGAATGTCCCCAGTGCTACCCTTGCCACGCTCCGCACAGGGCGGGGCGGGAGGCACTGTGCCCGGTCTCAGCACTCAATGCCAGGACTTCCAACCCAGAGTTCACCGTTCCTGTGCAGTTTGCTTTAACATTTTTTAAAACTATTTTGTATTAAAAACAGTAGATGGGTGCATTTGCTGTTGCTTTGTGGTTGGTCGGTTTGTTTTGTTTTCAAAATTCGCTTTAAATACTCCAGCAGCGGCAAGGGTCCGGCCAGAGGTCACGCGTGGCAGCGGGGCCGCGGGGGACCCTGCGACCCGACACGTCCCAGCCGTGCGGAGAGCAGGTCACGGCGCCCGCCTTCCCTCTCGTCCCTCTCGCTGGCTGTGGTGGGAGGCGAGCGCGGCCGGCACGGCTGGGGAGGCCATTTTGCAGCCGTTCAGGGAGGGAGAGCGGGCGGCGGGCGCGGCCGGGCGGGACCCGACCCCGCGGCAGGTGAGCGCGGCAGGTGAGCGCGGCGGGCCGGGCTGCGCCATGGGACACGCGAGACACGCGAGACACGCGGGACACGCGAGCGCCCCGGGCGCGCCCGAGCAGCNGCGCGGGCAGGGCAGGGGGTGCCGCCAAGGGTTAAGGGGCGGGCGGGGAACCCGGGCCGCTCCCGCGGGGAGAGGGGGAATAAACGGGAGCGGAATTAAAGAATCAACACGGGCGGACAGGCAGCGGAGCCGCGGAGCTCTCCCGCCTCCCCTTTTGCCTCTGCCGCCCGCCCGCCCGCTCGAGGGGACAGCGCGGGACGCGGAGCCGGGGTGCAGCGGCGGGACGACAATGCAGCAGGCGGAGAAAGCAGGAGGGGCAGCGTACGGCAACATGGAGGGAGGCGCGGAGCGGGCCAGCCCCTGATGCGGCTCTTTCTCCTCCTCCTCCGGGCAGCGGCTCCGGCGGCGATTCTCTCCCTGGCGGCGGCTGGCGGCGGCGGGTGGAAATGAGCAGGTCGGCGGCGCTTCTTCTCTGCCTGCTGGGCTGCAACGTGTGGAAGGCGGTGACCAAAACCTTAGGGGCGCCCGAGGCGGCTCAAGGTCGGTGCGGGATGGGCGGCGGGACTGGCCCGCTTTGTGCGGCGGTCCCCGGGGCGGCGCGGGCTGCATTGTGCTGGGGGCCGGATCGAGGGTACGGCGGGGAAGCGGGTGGGTGATGTGAGACTTCTCCCGGCTTCCTCCGGCCGCCGCAGACCCCGCAGCCCGGAGAAGCGGAGGCAGCCCCGCGGCTGGGGAGCTTTTGTTACTGGCAGGGGCTGCGCTGGCCTCATTGTGCTGCCCCCTCCGTTCCTCCCTCCGTCCCTCGGCGCCGCCGGAGCTGTTGCATTGCGTCCTTTCACCCCGGTTTCCCCTCTCCTCACCGTGCCCGCTGCAGGGCCCGACACGGTGAGAGGCGAGTGGGGGGCACCGGCGGCCGCAGGCCGTGCGGGGCCGCCAGGCTGGGGTTCGCCCCCTGGGCTGACGGCGCGGCTCGGCCGCGCCCCCGGGACGTTTCCGGGCCTCCGCCGGGCCTTTTGTTCGGCGCAGTGGCTCCCGCCGGCCGGGCGGGGTCTGTCATCGCTGCCCCTGGGCAGCCGGGCAGAGACAGCTCCCCGGCGGGCAGGATCTCCTCTGCCCTCGCCGGGGCGGGCGCAGAAACCTCAGCGAGCCAGTGCCCGAGCGCGCCGGGGTCACCTGGAGCAGCTCCTGATGCTCCTGTGCTTAGTTGCGGGTCCTGCCTTGGGTTACGCAGCCCTGATGTTCACCTGTGCCGTGGTGTGGCAGCCCCTCGGCCGGCGAGGTGCACCTGCCCTCCAGCTCTCCTCCGTGTGGAATCTCGGCGAGGGGGGAAGACATCGCCGTGCCCTCCTCACCCTCGGCCTTGAGTTTTGTGGCCGGAGAGCAACCCCTCCGTCGGGCTCCCACAGGGATCCTGCAGCGGTATCGTGCCTGCCAGGCCTACGGATGTGTCAGGACGCACAAAACTTGTGTACATAAGGGTACAAGACATGTTAGGAAATGCATTCTCTCCTGTGGTCAGTGTTGGCCTTGTGGCCTGTATTGTCAAATGGCTAAATGTGTCATCTGAGATGAGCGATCATACACCGGCTGAGCCTTCATGGCAGTGGGCTGGCAGCATCCTTCCTGCTGTGCTGGGGTGGATGGGCACCATGTGAAGTGTACACTTATGTCCTGTTTCCTTAACTTTCCTTATCTCACACAGGTTGTAACAATCAGTAAGCAATGCCTGCTGCAGGAAATAAAACATTAGAAGTAACCTTTTTGGTCTCCTTCTTTCAAGACTGTATTTAGGTAGACTAAGTAGAATCTGGGTGGGCACGTGTTCACACACAGAGTAGTCAGAAGGCAAAGGTGACTTGTAGGAAAATCTGCCGCAGCAGGCAATCTGATATCAAATATTTATGCCTTTTTTAAAGGACAAAAAAATAGCTGTTCTGGAATAAGAACCACTAACTAAAACTCAAAGGCCACTAAACTTGGGATATATGGAGTTTATTAAGCATTCTAGAAAAACAGAGCTTTGTGTGGCCCATGAAGCTAGCACTTCAGATACCAAGGCAATATCAAAATCTACTATAATTTTTGTATCATATGGAAAATCTCCTTTGTGTGATCAAAGTGGTGAGGTATTGGCAGAATTAGTGCCTTTCAACAGCTGTACTGATCTTGTCTTCTATTGTCAAGATCAATTCAGATGGAAGGGCTTGTCTGTAGCTGCTACATCCACATCTAGACTGATCGCTGATTGAGTAATAACAGCTATGTCAGTGAGCTGAGAATATCTTTATCGAAATAGAAATGTCTAATTTTGTCTTCCATATAAGAACATCTGAGTTTTCATAGTGTCACTTTCCAAGACAAGCTTGGTATCTACTCTTTAGACATATACATTGGTACTGGGGGATAGGTAGAGCTGATCTTATATCAAAGTGTATTCTACTTCCTAATTACCAAGTCCTTACTGTGAATCTGTTTTTGAAAGCTTATGTGATGCCATCTTGTAGCCTTGAATAAATTCCTGAACATCAGGTGCCATGATTTTCTGGGGAAAAGAGTTTTAGTGCCAGGTACATTCCCAGTTTGTATGCACGTGGCACAGTAAGTGCTAAATCGTTATAAAACCTAATCTGTTTTTCCAGCTTGCCCTTTTAGTACCATGGTCACAGTTGTAGTAGGTACAAGTAAGGTGCCATTGCCAGAGTTCAGGGATGTTTGCAGATGACTGTCTTTCCCTTTGTGGCTGTGAACGGATTAGTTAAAAAACAAGTGATTGGAGTAAAGGTAGAGATTAGAAAGTTAGAGTGTGCCATTAAGGAATAATTGCTTCAACTGCAGTATTTGTTTTTGGTCAGGTTACATGAGACTTAGAGTGGAGAACCTTCCTCATGGTGGGGCAGATCAAATGAGGCTTGATTAAGATATTCCATGTCTGTGTTAACAAACCAGATAAATAGGTCTTGGATTTGGATTTGGAGTTTTTTCAAGGTGGGATTTGTAGTCAGTGTTCTGGTTATGGAAGGGATGAGGAGAGATGCTTTGCATCAAGCGTTCATTTCCCTATTGGTCTCAGACATATGTTCAGACAGTCCCAGCTTCAAATTTTCCTCAGCCAGACTGATTACATAGTGTGTGAATATGGAAATACTGGTTATTAAGCTCTGGACTTAGCACTGTATTTAGAAAATTGCATGACCTTTTTGTGCAGATCTCTTGTGGTGTCTGAAGGTCACAGAGGTACCCTCTAAGTTTCAGTAACTTGCTTTTATAGGGTAAAATTCTCACAGATGAGTTGTTCACTTTTGTCAGTGCTGGTACTTAGAACCCCAACAGTGAGGCTGTTAGATGTCCATGAAGGTACCCTTTAGAACCTTTACCTCTATAACTTTTCTCAAGTACATAAAACCTGACGGGTATTTCAGATGAGGACTAAATTATGGCTTTGTGGGGTTTTTCTTTGGTTTTGGTTTTATTTTGGTTTTTTAATTCTTCTAACAGGTATTCCAGAACTTCAGTTTCTTTCAGTGCTTAAATGAATGTGTGCAAATTTTAAAACAAATAAACAAGCTCCCAGACTAACCCTTAAGCTGAATTCCTATTGGCACTGGTGATTTTTTTGGTGAGTACACAAAATATACAGTGCACATTTTTCACATGAATAGGTCTTGTGTAAAACCTAACAACAGACCCCTGGCAAATAGGAATTTAAGAGTTATATGAAGATACAACATTAACCCAGGGAGAATGTAAGCATAATCAGTGTAATTTGGGAAGGGATTAAATTTCTTTGTCCTGTAAACTTTGCTTGTCAGTAGAAGACAAGGATTATTCATTTGTAGCTGCTAGGGAAGTATTTTTAGAGAAATCTTAGAATATTCTGTTTTAATGCTAAAATCTGGCATTGTATTTGTCTGTTGCAGTGTGTATTGGTTTTAACTCATATTTCAGTTGGTTTTCCTATTTTATTAGTTGTTCCAAATTAATAAATTATGAATAATAAAATAACATTTGAGTAATAGATAGCATCCAGCTCAAATAGTAGCCTACTAGTAGATGAATATGCTCAAGATATCTCGCCTTCACAGTCCCAGAATGCGATTAGGTAGATAATTATTTTCCAGTATGATAGTGAATAAAAATTCAGATGTTGTTGTTTAGCCAGAATCTGCTGGTTTTTTTCCCCCCTGTGTGCATGGAGGACAGGGGGTTGATGCTTGCGTGCTGCTGTTTGGAATTGCTTGCTTCTTGCAAGCAGCCATTCCATTACTTAGTGGAACCTAACTTCACAGCCATTTCAGCTGGACATTCTGCAAAGTCTGCTTTTCTGGACAGCACAGTAACAGCTCTGAGAAGACCCTTCATTTCTGGGTTGGTTTTTTTTTGGTTTGTTTTTAAACTGGTTATACCAAGCTTGCAGTTCTAACAATGATGATAAAGTTAAGATGATGCAGAAATAGTCTTTATAGTCTCTCTCTTTCCTCTTGCACAGCCATACTGTCTCTTCTCATTCACCTGCAAATTACTAATGACCATCAAATCCAAAGGTTTATTTCACTGAGACCACAGATGGACTCCTCAGAATAGAAGCTAGTGGAGGAGCCAGTTGTTTACTCAGTACTAGATAGTGTTGTAAAACGTTAATGAAGATGAGGAATCTGTTGATTTTATCAGTTATCAGATTCAGGGAAGCACTAGGTTTTGGTTGGGTTTTTTTTTCATGTTTGTCTTGAGCTACTAATGCCTGCAAATGCCTAGTACTGATTTTCCTCAGTCAGATGAACAAGTTACCTAGGAGATCTGAGGGTTTGAAACTGCAGTCTTTTTCTCCTCAGCATTTGTGTTCAGCCTTTTGGCTTGTAATACCTTACACTAAGTGATACAACTTACCTTTAATAATGCATGTATGCCCTTGTGAAGTGACAAATTCATATGCTGGATTTCCCTGCAGTCCAGCTTGTGTCTTGTGTCTTTTTTGCCCATTTGTGTCTTCAGATTGTGTTAATTGCCATGTGTTTCTCCCTCTCTCCTTATTTTTGTCTTTTTTTTTGTATTTTTTTTTGTCATACCACGCTGATGCCTTTTCGTGCTTGAGACTAAAACTGGATTCCTGAAGCTTTTATGGATGGCTGTGTCAAGTTTTAGCTAAGTGAATGGTTTCAAATAGCAGGTTTTGGTAGCAATGAAACGCAGTTTTACAATTTTTAATTGTAATGGTTAACAGAAGCTTGGCTATGTGTATATGTGTGCTGGGGAGGAAGAATTGTGCATATAGATTTTTTAAAAAATACAGGAAATCGCCAGTGATTTTGGTAAATGGAGGAACAGAAATGTTGCTCCATTTCCTATTACAAACTTCAGATTAGTTTTTTACTCTTCTGTGGGCAAAGCAAATGCATGCCAAGGAAATGCAATGCCTTGGTCATGTCATTATAGGAATATACTGTACCTGGCAGGTTGGAGGTTAAGCTTAAATGGCATGTCATGAGAGCCCTGCTTGAAGTTTCACCATTGAATAGCAGTGTGCTTGGGGGTGATACTCCAATTCAGCATCTGAAAATCCAGTACAGTGGATCAATATCAATACAGTTATTGTGAACCTCAAGCTCATAATTCAGGGAGTGTACTTCCGGTCAGCCAAAGGCAAACTAAGTAATCTCTCAGAAATACACAATTTGAAATCAAAACAATGCGCTTTCAGTATTTCTGTTGGCTTATGCATTCATTACCTTATGCAAGCTGCATTTTTGTGAGATCAGTTTTCCTTTGCTCCAGCATATATATCTGGTCTGCCTTAAGAAAATATGAAAGGCAACTTCTGAGAGAGCTGTGGTGTTTGTATTCTGCTTCTCCCACAGGTCCCAATGGTTTTGCCAGATACATGCCAGGGAGCAAAAGTAAGGGAAACAAGAAGTCTGTGTAAATGGTTATGTTTACTAGAAAAGAATCGGTGTAATAATACCAATATAATGCTTGTTAATAATGTACACTAAAACATTCTGTTTTAGGAAGTGCCAAAGAGAACTGAGTGGTTTTTTTTTCCTTCAGAAATTCCAGAAACGTTATCCTGAAGGATGGTTTACATTAAGCTTTCAGTTAATGTAATATCTGGCTTGCTGTGTGTGGGTAATAAGCATTATACACATGCTTTTTACAAATACCATTCTTAGTTTTATTAGAAAATGGAAAATATTTATGTATTTTTTAATACAGAGCCATAAGAATGTGAACATACTATCATTTCTTGTTGCTTTTTCTAAGTGCATTGAATCTTCCACTTTAGAATAATAAGACAGTCACAGTTGACATAATTTCATGTCTGAGCCCTTGAAAGGAGTATTTTTAAGTATGTTTCAACATAGACTGACATTTTCATTTTTGTAAAATGCTGATGTTCTGATTCAGATATACCAATGCCACTCTTTCTAGCTTGAAAAATTCATTTATGTACAGTATAGTCTCTAAATTTGAATCTCTCTTACTTAGGGGTCCTCACTAGCTGCTTGTGTGATTGCGTATATTTAAACAGAGCTGCAGTGGATATAAAAGTATGTTTTGATAGAAGTTGTTTATGCAGTCAGGACACAAAAGTCCCTGAAAACCCAACACCAAAACTGTCTTATAATTGTTCCTACTCTTACTTTTTGCAGTTCTGTGAGCTGTCACTGCCTGTGCCATTCAGTGGCATCCTGGGGATGAATTCCTGTCTTAGTTCATTATCTGTACACCTCATGCACTGGCAGGTGAAGCCTCCCTGTCGCTGTGAGTGGGAGCTGCACCATGGCAAACTGCTGCTGAAGTGGGTGCTTTTCAGATGGGGAGGCAAGAGCACATAACAGTATAGAGCCTTGCTGGAGTTCGAGTCACTTGTAGGGGCCACCCTCAGCCTCTCTGCCCTGAGGGCTTGGAGGAGACACAGTGGCAGCTGAAGTTAGCAGAGAGGAAATGGAGCATGCAGCAGAAGCCAAGGGGAAGGAAGTAGCAGCATCCTTTTGACTTGGGAATAACAAAGAAGCCGAATCCAATGAGGTGCACAATGCTTCCAGTTGGTTGTAGCTGCAGGACTGCTGAGAGCTGCTGTACTATGTGGTTGGTACAGTACAATAACAGTGTTTAACAGTAAAGGGGAGCTCACATTGACAGTGCATAAATGCTGAGATAAATAGGAGGTAGAAGTAGATGAAGTACTCCTGCTTTGTTGAAGAAAACAGAGGCCTTTCTTCTTCTTGCATTGATTAACAGAAGTGATAGTGGTATTAAGTTCTTCCTATTGTTTCATCCCACCTTTGTGTTTGTCGTTATTGAAATATGGTGTCTTTCAGTATATGCCTTTATAAGCAAAGGCATATACTAACACAGCAGCAAGTGTATCTCGGGTGATTTTGTGAGACTTGCTAAGAAAACAGTGCCAAATTAAGGTAAAAGCTGCATTTGTACTGCTGCTGCAAGGAAATTAATGTCTCAGCAGTTTTGTCTGGCCCTCTTGCTTTTCACCATACTGTGAAAAGTTGTGAAGGGTTAAGATCCAAACGTCTCAGTCTGTACATATCAAGTGCTCTTCCTATGAGGCATATGCAGTTTGCATCCAGGGTAGGAAGCATCTTGTTTGGCTTGGGTGTCTGCAGTCTTCAAGTGTCTGCATTGTAGTGAGTCACTCATGGTCCTTTTGCAGACAAGATCTAATCTTCTCAGCTAATGGAGCCAAGTATCATTCCTGTCGCCTGGTCTGATGAATATCCACTGTGTGAATCTCCACTGAAGGTATGACAGCCTACACAACACTATTTGAATTCCCATTTAGTCAGGTGAATCCTCCCTAGCTGTTGCCTCCCTCGATGTTGCCCTCTGGCTTGGCCTTGAGCTACTGAATATATACAGTGTAATAAACTGTGTGAAGGAACATAATCTTGGATTACCTGGTTGGGTTATGTGCTTTTCAAGACTCAAACAAGAGTTATTGTCTATTTACATTTCTTAGTCATTTGTCTTTGTAGCATTATGCTTCTGAACCAAAGTGTTTCGCTCTCAAGAGTAAATAAACAAGAAGAGTTTAGAAACAAGTAAGGAGGCTTGCAGAGTTGTTTGGACTTGCCTATATGTTTTTGCCATGTTTTTAATTAGCTTTGTTTTCCCAGGGGTTGATTTATTCTGGATTAAATTGCATCGTTACTCTCATCTTTGTCTATTTTCTTATACTGGCATTTGTGTAGCAATGTGGTAAACCAGATCAAGGAAGTTATCCAACTGAAAACTCCTTTGTACACCAGATCAGTCTTCACCTGGATCGTTTCCCTGACTGGATTCATCAGAAATTGCTGTTGCTGGTGCAGTGGAAAGGGCTGGGAGGAGCTAGCAAGGGAAAACGAGGACTTCATGGCAGCAGTGCCAGTTGATGCGGGATTACATTTTTTTGTAGAACTAAAGCATAAGAGGAGAGGCACAGCATTTAGAAAGGTAACTGATTTAAAAGTTACTACTTAAAGGAAACTGCACCTATCTGGAAATACTATACTATCCCATTGCTCAAAGTAAAAGTGTAAAGATTTTTTGAAAAACCAATTTGCTTACGGTAGAAAAAAACTTGCATTATACAATTAATACTAGCAGATCTAGACGTGGGGGGTGCTGGCAGATGATTTGAGGCACTTTCAGCTGCAGCTGTCTCTTGTCAGAACAGGTTTTTGTACCTGCTTAGATTTCCAGTTTGTACCTTGCATGGAAGTTTAAACAGACTTCCGTCCATAGTTTCAGCTCAAGTGTACTGTGACATGTACTGTGATAGCTCAATTGCTCACAAGTGTTTCTCCCCTCCTGTGTAGGGCAGCAGGTGAGTTAGTACCCGAGTCAGCTTTTCTCTGGATAGTCTAAATGGCTTGAGAGGAAATTACATATTTTAGTTCATTTGAATGCTAAAGAAACATGGAGACAATACTGGCACTTGCTGTAGTCTTCTGTTAGAGTAACTTTTTGTTAAATTGTCAGCATAGGATTTGACATTATTAGTGCATGATGCTCGGTAGTGCCTGGTCACTCCTTTCCGATCTGTCTGCCAGCCAGAGTGATTTCCACCTTCCTTCAGCTAATTGCCTTACTTTCCTTAGCTACTGCAGTTTTGCATTGATGTGTCCGAGATTAGAGTGTCTGCCGAGAGATAAGAACGTTTAACTCTTTGTCCTAC
Source organism: Anthoscopus minutus (assembly GCA_013399455.1). Lineage (NCBI taxonomy): Eukaryota > Metazoa > Chordata > Aves > Passeriformes > Paridae > Anthoscopus > Anthoscopus minutus. Next base: position 21,942 of record VWYI01003833.1, read on the forward strand.
CCCTCCTCCTTCTGTCCCTGTGTTGGCCCTCTGGTATCTTGAAAGGCTTGGTTTGTTTTTGCTGATGACAAGCAGGAAAGTGTGCCAGGGAGTGTTCGTGGCCTTCTCTTGTTTCTGTTTGAGTTGGGCAAGCATTTCTAGGGAAATAAATTTATCTGGGAGCTCCGGAGACAGACTGATGGTCTGCAGGGGGTGGGATGGGCAGGAGCACGCTGCTGGGCAGGAGAGCATAAACTTGTCCAGGCTTTGCATTGTGCCTGCAGAATGGGAGCCACCAACTCAAAATGGGAGCTTTCTTCTCTATGCATTGTGGTCCCGGCAAGTTTTGAAACCTGCTGAGTAGTATGCTGACCTGGGCAAATATTACAGTAGTTTAAAAGGCTACTTGGGATAATAACATTGGCAGACACAGTGAAGCATGGCGATATAAGTGCTTTTATCTTTACTGCTAGTACCCAGAATATTATTGAAATATTCTCTGCTTATTCCAGCATTTGAAGTCCTGGCAAATAACTTGAGTTTGGGCTAGTCTCTAGATTCATGATGTATGATTTACAGGACCCAGGAGCACATGTTTGAAATGTGAGCTGTATTTTTGTTGTTTTGTGGTGAACCTGTGTGGGGGGACTGTTACATTTTCCCTACCATAAAAATCTTAATTTGATAACACCAATTTTCTTCAAAAGTTAACTATCCTATGAGAAAAAAGGAATTTTTATTTCATTATTTAGTATACTGCTAGTAAAAACTTTATTTAGAGGGAACTATGGTATTAAACTTAGTCAATATAAATATTCTTGTTAGCATGTTACATGAAAATTAAATACACAGTTGCTTCAAACAGACTGAAGCAGTAGGAGCTAGAACTTAAAATAGGATGAATTTCAAGTTTGCTTATTGCTGTAAGCTATAACTGCAGTGGGCTTTAGAATATTAAATTAGTAAAAGTACTTTAAAATGTTGATGAAGGAAGAGAATCTGCCATACTAAAGTTCTTGCTGAAAAACATTAATTTTTCCAGACGTTTGATTAGGCCATCCTTCTTAAGGTCAGATATGAATACTTGCCTCAAATGAAGCTTTACCTCAGCAAAAACTACTTGCCATTCTTCAGCTATGTTCAGAATCTTGGTGAAGATATTATTTTAATTATTAATTTTACCTGTATGTAATTTTTCAGTGGATCTTGGAGGGGTTGTTTCACTTTTTTTTGAGATTTTCTAAGGCATGGTTTATTATTGCTGCTTCAAGAGCTGATTGAGCCCTCTCAGCAGATGTTGTCATTAGAGAGGAGGTCATGAGAGTAGTGTCATGTCTTAAGACTTTGTGCACAGAAAAATGGCCTAGAGCTTTTCAGGGTGAGGGGCTAGTCAAACAGAGTAGAGCAGTTGTTGTGATGTTCTCCTAGAAAGGTAATGGTTATTCCCATGTGCAAGTTAATGCATGCTTTAAAGTGTACTTTCATTTTTCTGTGGTGAAAAAAAATTTTTAAAAATGTATATAAGCTCTCAAGATGAAACTCATTAATAAGTGATAGACCTGTAGGTTTTTTCTGAGTGGTAGAGAATCTTTGCTTACCCTAGATGATTGCACATAAACAAAGATGCTTTGTAGTATCTGGTGCGTTTGAGGATCAAGTATTGCATCAGTTAGCTGCTCAGGGTAATCAAATGTCATCTTCCTTTACCCCTAGCCTGATTGCATGGGAAAAATGTTAAAGCTTAAATTTTTATGGCCAAGTTCTCTCAGGTACTTTGTGTGCCTGTGGTGATATTAGCATTTCCAAGAAGAATATGTGGTGGAAAAGTAGTGCACAGCACTGTTTCCTTACCATGTTGCTGACATGAGACAGAAAATCTCATGGCCTTACTTTGTGTAAATTTGTGCCATTCTGTCTACTGCTGTACAGGTTAACAGCTAGTAAGGATTTACTCAACAGTCCATCCTGACAGAGACCTCACTGCATCTAGGGGCTGGCTGCAAACAAATGGTATCTGACATTACTGGGTTGCAGGTCATTGCTTATTTTCTGGTGTGTCTTTGTGGAGATAGTAAAATTCAACCTTAATTACTCCAAAGTTAAAATTCAGAAGAGATTTTAACAGCCCAAAGGCTTTGAAGGTGATAGGTATGTTTGCCAGCAAGAAGAGCACTTTCTCTTGCTGAGTTTAATCGTTTAAGTTATTCTTACAGCTTCTTGAGTGTATAATAAAAGTTATAAAAGTTCAAATTAATAAAAGAGTGTATCCTCCGTGGAAAAGAAAGGCTTGTTGCTTGATCTCTAGTCACAGGATGAGGAGGGTATGTCTGTTGTGCGTAAAATAAGGTCAGGAGTAAAGAGAAAGGGCAGTGACCATGATGATCTACTGTCTGGTTCAGGGCTGGGAAGTACATGTAGCCCACACAAGAGTTTGTTCTTAATTCATGCCGTTTTTACTGCAGTGGTTAGGAAACATTTAATGAATTAAATGATACTTAGTAATGAAGCTTCTGCTTGGACCCTTGTGAAATAATGGTTAGATTTATTCCACCTCTTCTTGCAGTTCCATGCTTTTCTTTTTATCACACTTGCATGAGTGTAAAGGGTAAAGCCAGAAGGTATCGTGGCAGTGAGCAGCACAGAGGTGTGTCAGCAGTCTGGGCTCGCTTTCAGCCTCCTGGGAAGGCACAGAGCCCTCACCTGATACACTGATGTTCAAATCTGAAGGGTTTTTTTTTAGGTTCAGCTTGTCCCCAAAATGAATGGCAAGCTTTGTTTCTGAATATATGTATGTAAAGAAACAAAGAAGATTTTTAAAAAAAAAGGGCAAAAATAAAAATCGCTAAGGTGATAGGAAAGCATGAAAGTTCCTATATAGGAAGTGAAGTTTGAATGGATTCTAACTATGAGTACTAAGATCATTCTTGCATTTGCTTTAACCTTCCCTTTCCTTCTGAGTTGAGCTTAATTTTTAACTTTATTTCATTTTGACAGAAGGTAACCTCCATTTTAAAACACACTCTTGTAAACAAATTTGTATTTCAGACGTACTCACAAAACTTGACATTGCAGATAACATCAGAATCTCATTTAATGCTCTGAAGCAGCAGAATGATAAAACACCTCAAATTCAAGGTGCTTTTAAAAAGTCAATACTTGTGTGTAATTACAATGCAGAAAATACCATTGGAAGCAATTATTTCAATTAAGAGAGTGAGACAACTGTGATAAATGTTGATTTCAGGAATTTAACTGATAACCAATTGCATTTTTCAGTGTTCTCCATGCTTACAGTATAATACTTAGTTTAACATTTTTGTTACTTTAAGCCCAAACAGATGACCTGTGATTTTTATGAGGTAGCTCTGTATTCACTGGACCTAGCCTGAGGGTGAAATAAAAAACTTATGTGTTTTATACCACCTTAAAAAGAAAATAATTGTAAGTTCATTGATCCCTTTCTTTGTCATGAATTATTCACATTACTGTGATTGGTTTTGTTAGGGTTTTTTTTAAGCCTTATAAAGAGGAAAACAAATACGAGCTTAACAGTTAGTATTGCTATAATACCTAGTTATCTTCACACCATAGTTTGTCTCAGTTTGTCTTAATTACCAGGTTTCTGAAACAAAAACTGTGAGTCAGTAGGATTCTTTTCTCTGAATGACTCTTGAAAAACGATGTATTTGTGTGTTGGAATCCTGTCTTCTTCTTAGTTCTGCTGAGAAACTGAGATGGCTGCAGTTGGTTGGAGACCTCAGCATTCATGCACACATGTGCAGATGTGCACATATGCTTGTCTTGTAAGGCCATATGGTATGAATCAAAGCTTACCTCACAGCCGTAAAACTGTAATGCGTTTTCCACCATTTTCAGTTACGTGTTCATGGCATGATATTCTGTACTTTGAACAACTTACAGCGACTGTCCTTTGTAAATGGTCATTATTCTGTGAAATTAGTGTGTTCTCCAGGATACTTAGTTTAAATTTTGTCCTTGAATTGCTGTGGCTATTTCAATAACTCCAGAAGTTGTGTCATCTTTTCTGCTCACTGGCTTTGTTCAAAGCAGCTTTGGCTTGCAAATACATACAGATGTGTTTGTTCCTTCTTGTTCATGACAATAGATTTGCAACAAACCCTTGCCTAGCAGATAGAAAGCATATGAACTAATAGAGTGTATGAGTATATGTACTCCCTTGTTCAGGGTTTTTAAACAATCTGAGACCTCTAGTTAAACATTGCTGGCTCCTGGTGGATTTTGTGGAGTTTTTTTTACTTTTCCTGCAGTTTTCATAGTATCTC
>VWYI01003835.1:0-16824 GCA_013399455.1 Anthoscopus minutus
TGGTTTACCCTCAAAAAGGTGTTCACTGCTGGGAACAAAACCAAGATGATGGACAGCTCCTTCAGGTCCATGTGGTTTCCCCAGACAGAGGCACTATGGTGACCACACAGTGCTAAACTCTGCCTGTTATGTATAATCAGGACAATGTCCCATCCATACCCACTGAATAAATACAGGACGCCACATCCCTTGAAGTGTTCAAGGCTGAATTGGATAAGTCTCTGAGAAACTTGAACTAGTGAAATGTGACAATCTTTAAGGTGTCTTCTAACCCAGACCATTCTATGATTATATGATTCTATGAATTATAGGCCAGGCAAGCAATTATCTGACCAACCTTTACAATATTTCCAGAAACAAAATTGAAAAAATGTCTTAAGCTTTGCTTCTCTCTCTCAGGGTCATTGCCTAGTAAAGCAGCATGCAGACTGATCAAGATAAGAGATGAGAGATTCCACCAAAGACTGAAATAAGCAGGTGGTTCTTCAATGTTTCCATGGAATATTCTCTATTTTGTATACTGAGTAAAAATCAAATACTTATTTTATTTCAATACACATTTTCTAATGCAAGAGTAGGTATGTGGAAATTTCAGAGAAATTAAGAGAAAAAGAAAATCCACCCTACTCCTGTTTAATTCTATGTCAAAAGTCAAGTGGGATGTTCGTGTTTTTCTCAGAATTATTCTACTATGGATATCCCTTAACATTTTCACAAAGGAACTTTTACAAATCAGTAACTAGGAGAAAGTAGGAAAAGACAGTATAACACTTTAACAGGACTGATAGAAAGGGGCAAGTCATGCTTAGATACCCAGGCTAATAGCAGCAGCCTGAATCTATTTTTTTTCTTCTTTTAAATTTAGCTTATTCTACACTAGATCAAAGTACTGGCTGGAAAAATGCCAGCCTGCAGTCCTTTACAGACTGATGTTTCAAAGAACTTCTGCAATAAAACACAAAAATTATCTGCAGTTGAGCCTACTTGCATTATATTTGCGTCATGAAGTAGTGCCACAAGTGAAGGAAAGCCCTCACACACCGGTATCAATAGATTGCCAAAACTGTTCTGAGGAACCCAGCTGGCAGACTGAGTTTCCTTAAAGTACAAACCAGAAAGGTTTGCGTCAGAAAGAATCCCACAGGCAAAAGAAGAATCTCTGTGAAGTTGCTTGCAGTTGTAAAATATGCCTGGTTTCCTGCCTCAGAGACAAGGTCCAGGTGAAGCTCAGACTTCTCTGTCCATCTGGGAGGGTACTGCTTCCCCTGAAAATAGATTGTAAGACTTTTGAGAATATGTTCAAATAGACTGAAAGCTGCCTCATCAGTTTAAATGTCTAGTTTATAAAGAATACTTCAGGCTTTAACTTAACTCTGAAATACATCCACTTCAACTGTCCTATCATTCCACAAAGCGTCTACTTCAACTTGACACTGAGACAGATACGGGGCACATTATAAAGTGACACTTTTCAGTAATTTAGATCTAAATAAAGTCATTATTATGGGCAGTGAACCCAGGAGAGAAGTTCACTGTAATTTGATCCTCCTCTAGTAATGAAATTATTCTTTTTTAACTGTTCATTTAATCTTTGGTACTTATTTTGACATTAGCAGTGGGTGGGGATTGGAACCTTTTCGCTGCTCAGGGACAAATATCTGTCAAACATTTTTTACAGTCACTAACACATTCTCTTTTTATAGCCAACAAATATGCATAAAAAGAAGAGGCAATGAGCCTGAAGAAATACAGGCATGGTCTGTATTCAGCCTCTGGGTCAAAAGTTCCCCACCCTTGTGGTTCATGGTAGAGAAAGAATTATTGATGATTGCTACTGATTGGGTTACTAAACCTACAAATTAATCCCACTTTGAAATCTACTTGGTATTCTGTAGAAAGGCTTGCTTAAGAAAACAGAATTCATAAACACAATGATGGAAATGTACAGTAGATGAATGCATCCACAGTGGGTAGCTGTGGTGCGGTTATCACTGTCAGTGCAATTATCAGAGTGTTCATCTGCTGGAAGGTGGGAGAGGTGTACAGAGGAATCTGTACAGGCAGGATTGATGGGCCAAGAACAAGGAATCTGTACAGGCAGGATCGATGGGCCAAGAACAACAAACAGTATGAGGTTCAACAAGGTGAAGTGCTGGGTCCTGCCCTCGGGTCACCACAGTCCCATGCCAGACCCCCCTGGCTGCGGGCAGAGTGGCTGGAAAGCTGCCTGGAAGAGGACCTGGGGGTGCCGGTGACAGCAGCTGAATGTGAGCCAGCAGTGCCCAGGTGCCCAAGAAAGGAATGGCATCCTGGCTCATGTCAGAAGCAGTTATGGCCATGAAGACCAGGGCAGTGATTGTCCCTCTGTACTCAGCACTGTTGAGGCAATATCTCCAATTCCTGTGTTCAGCTCTGGGCTCCTCAGTTCAAGAAAGACATTAAGGTGCTGGAGCATATCCAGATAAGGGCGACAGGGCTGTTTCAAAGTCTGGAGCACAAGCCACAGGACAAATGGCTGATGGAGGTGGTGGTGTTCAGCTTGCAGAAGGGAAGATTGAGGGGAGACCTTATGGCTTTTTCCAAGTACCTGAAAGGAGGGTGTGGCAAGATAGGGGTCAGTCTCTTCTCTCAGGCAGCCAGTGACAGGACAAGAGGAAATGGCCTCATTCTGTGCCAGGGGAGGTTGAGATTAGAGAGGGCATCAGGAAGAATTTCTTCACTGAAAGAGAAGGATTAAGGATTAGGACAAGGTTAAAGATTGCAGTGGGCTTCCCCAGGAGGTGGTGCAGTCACTGTCCTTAGAAGTGTTCAAGAAATGACTGGAAGTTCTGCTTATTGCTACATTTTGGTTGACGTGGTGGTGTTTGGTCAAGGGTTGGATTCAATTATTTTGACCGTCTTTTCCAACAATAATGGTTCTGTGATTCTATAATAATATTCCCCCTACATACTACGAAGAGAATGGAAATGTTTACGGCGTGTGCAACCAGATGCTATTTTAAAAAAACAAGTGAATGGCTATAAAGAAAACAGAACTTCTCAGCAAAACGACTATATATTTGACTCAGGTGACACCAACATGCATGAGCATTCATACCAGAAGCAGAGGTTTAGAAGTGGGGAACTGTAACTGGGAATGTGCTCACGGGTGTTGTAGGGAGGACCCTAAGCACTTTGTGGCTTGCAGTAACCTCCTGCCATACTAGCTCTGGTGAGCTACCACACACCTGTGGGTTTGTCCACATGGCTTCACAGTCCAAGGCTGCAGGGTATGCATGCATGGCATTTGCATCTCATTGTTAACATCTTGTCAGTTCACCATGTTCATCACTAGGGCTGTAATACACCGTTGTCTCTTTTAAACATCAGATTCATATAAAATGCTAGAAATGTCTATTATATTATAAACTTAGCCTAAAAATATAACAGGTTAGTAGTCTTCTGTGTTTATGAGTAAAAGTTCAAAAAGCTAGTGTTGGAAGTTACAGGTCAAAAAATAAGGAAAGATGTCCAATAGTTATTTATAAACCTAAGAATTTTTAAGTAGAATTTATTTTGGGGTATCCTAAGAGAATGGTAAGCAATATAAAATTAATATATACTTAATTTATTGCAATTCTGGATTCATTACCCTGCATAATAGTTGATGTCTTTCTTCTTTACATTCATGAATTTCTGGGACTTCCAAGGCAATTTATTCAGTTAAGGACTGAACAGGAAATGAGAGTCAGTCTCACCATCTGAGCAAGATAACAAATAATCTACCACCAAGATTTAGCAAACCATGTAACATTTTTAGAATTTGTTCCATGCCAGTATACAGTTGCATTTCTTACCTCAGAGCACCTGTTGCATATACCAAGTTTTGCATTTATGTGTTCACAGCCCAAAACTGCCACCAGTCTTTGAACAGCCTCTCTGGTTTATACCAGAGAAGACTGATGAAAATGCCTGCAAGCAATTAGCAGGACTCCCTATTCATAGTGTCAGCAACATCAATTTTCTCATTGCTAGTAGAAAAACTGAGTTTGATGTAAACTGAACAAGATCTGTGACTGCTCAGCCTTGCACTAAATGGACCTTAAGAGTATTATTATTATAACCTTGGCATATGCATCAAAGTCCTTGTGCAAGGCAACTGTGAATGCAGTACTAGATTTAAATAAATATCATACTTCCCAATGTCAGTTAATCATTTTGCAGTTCCTTGCAGTTCTGCTTACTGTAATGTGTTTCAGCAGCAGCTAAAATTATAAATTCATGCCTCCCACCTTTTATTTGAAATATGTCAGACATATTGTAGACCTTCTTGAGTTTGAAACTCTGGTGTAATCATCTCACACAAACTAGTCTGAGTCATTTGTACTGTTCAGGAAAAACAAACACGTGTTGATGCAGCATGTTTGAAATGTTTAAACTTGTCATCTTAAAACAAATGATAGCAATTGATTTCCAAGAAAATAATTATTTAAAAAAACTTAAACAGCAAACCAGCTGCAAAGATGTTTGTTGGGCAAGTAGAACAATGTAGACTTTGATTTTGTAAAAATTAAATACCACTGATCCCAGGAGACCAGATAACATAAATTCAAAAGTACCAAGCCTATAATACCAGATCTTTTGAACATTTATAAAATTCCACGCAGAATGTATGGAATTTTATAAATTGCATAATCAAATATCTCACTCTTGACCCCAAAATTAAAGAGCTGAAAGTTAAGGGTAAGCTTGAGTCTCAGTATTGGGTTTCATGGCCAAGCTGTGGTAATGATGGGACTGCAGGAGTGGCTTCTGTGAAGCCTTCAGGTCTGGCAGAGGCAATCCCTGACAGCTCCAAAGTTGGACATTCCTCTGGCAAAGGCTAGGCCCAATCAGAAATAGTGATAACACCTCTGTGAAAGACAACAAAGCCTCCCTATTATTGCTTGCATGTAATTGTGGTCAGAGAATAATGGGGTGAGAATATCTGAGAAGAGCAACCCTGAAGGCACTGAGGTCATTGAAGAAGGAGCTGAGGTTCCATTTCATCCTGGTGAGGCAGCTGTGCTCCTCTGCAGCCCACAGAGGACCACAAGGATGCAGAAATCCACCTGCAGCTCATGGAGGAGTCCTAGGCTGGAGCAGGTGGATGCCTGAGAGCAGGCTGAGATCCTGTGGGAAATCTGTGCTGGAGCAGGCTCCTGGCTGGGACTTGCAGACTTTTGGAGAGAGGAGCCCATGATGGAGCAGATTTCCTGGTAGGATCTGTGATCCTGGGGACAACCCAGACTGGAGCAGCCTATTCTTGGTCTGCACCCTGTGGAAGAGTGACCTGTGTTGAAATAAAGAAGTTCCTGTTGCCTGTTGGATGGACTCATATCGGAGAAGTTCACATAAAAATGTCCTCCTGTATGAGGGACCCCATGCTGGAGCGGAGGAAAGATTCCTCTCCCAAAGCAGTTGCAGAAACAATGTGTAATGAACAGACCATAACCCACATTACCCACATTCCTGCACCACTGGGGGTAGAGCTGGGAAAGAGAGGGGCATGAGGGAAGGTGTTTCTAAGGTCTATTTTTACTTCTCATTATTATGCTCCCATGTTTTTAGTAAGAAATTCAATTAAAATCTCTACTTCAAGTCTATTTTGCTTGTGATGGTATTTGGTGAATGATCTCTCCCAGTCCTTATCTCAGCCCATAGACTCTACATCTTCTGTCGCCTGTCCAGCTGCAGAGGGGAGAGATAGAGAGGCTTTGGTGGATTCCTAGAGTCCAGCCAGGGTCAAAACACTATTGCCTTTTTAACCCATCTACTGCAGAAGTTTCACTTTGACAATATTCTGTACCAAACCCTTCTGAAATTTTTCAGGGGAATTGAATGTAGCAACCCAAACTCAGCTCAAAGTGATGATGCTTTTGCCTCATATTGTCTGTCTAGGCTATCATGCGTTTAAAAGGTATGAGAGAAGGCACAGATGTGAAGGAAAGAAAACGTGACTTCTCAGCTCCACATGGTGACAGAGATTGTGAAAGGCATGGTCTCCACAGAGGTCAGCAGTTCAAAATATTAGTGGTATCCACCCGGAAAAATACTTCATTTTAACTTTTGGTTATGGAAATAGAAAGAGCAAAACCTGAGAATGTTTTACTGTCTTCCACTCAGTCCTGATATTACTCTCCTTTCAAAGAATATTTACTATCATTTCACTGGAGCTGGACATGAATTAGTGTACCAGAGAGCTCTCACCTCCAACAAAAAAAAGGCCTGTCTCAATCCTCTTTAATTCTTTCAGGAGTTTTGATCTGTACAGGGAGCTTGCCTGGAGTAGACAGAATTACCTATCTTCCAGCGTATTGTAAAATACAATCTTCTCTTTTCCTGGAGAGAGAATCGAGGTCATTACAACTCAAATAACAAAATTATGATTCTTCAAGAAAATTCTTTCTAAAAAGTGAATTTATGATGGAAAACACTGAAAAGAAATATTAATCAATCCATGTGAACCCTGCCAAACACAAGAGCAATAAGTGCATGTAAGCAAACACAGCCAGCAGTTAGAAGGCATGAGAAGTTGCTTCCCACTAAAGTGAGTGATGTGGTGCTGGAGTCTCAGCTAGCTCACTCCACCACAGCACCATTCCAAGAGTGGGACACACCTCAGGAGCAGGATGACCTGAGATGCAGCTTAGAGCCAGTGCTCCACAGCACAGGATGTCAGCGCTGAGTGTGGAGGTGAGGATTGAGGAGGAGACTCTTTGCTTAGGGATCTCAAGGAAAAGTTTATGAAGGTGAGGAAGAGAAAGCAAAGAGCACAAAACAGCCTCGATGTCAGGGGATCCAAGGGGAGGTTACAATCCTTCAACAAATGGGGGAGAACTGGAGGAGGTACAGAAGATGAGGTTCACAATGCTGCAACAAATGGGGAAATGAAGAGAGAGGACACTCATTGAGAGACATGGGGCACAGCCACTGGGGCATTGAGGGTCAAGGCATTGACAGGGAAAGGTCCAGAATAAGGGGCAGGGTTTACAGTGAGTGATAGGGAAGGTACTGGATAAGGGGCAGGGATCAGGGTGGATGGGCACTCAAAGGGGAAGTCACAACACAGGATTGACACCCCAATGGGGAAGGACACGGAACATTCTGGGAGAAGGGGTAGGGTTACAGCAAGGATTGACAGGAGGTGCAACTTGGGGCAAAACCAACTGAAATGGGGAGGTGACAGAGCAAACCATCTGTAGAAAACCTAATATTTATAACTTAAAGAACACGAATGCACTGCAACAAGTGAGTATCCATGATCTCAAGTTTGGTGACTCACAAACTGATAAATTGTTTTCTGGCTCATCTGCAGCATAAGTCTTGCCCTGCTTCCCTTCATTCACTGCTGAGTAATAAAATATAGATAGTATAGTTTTGTGAATCAAGCCAGAGTCCAGATTTTCTCAGGCATGCAAATTTTGGCTTTTGCACTATAATTCCAAAGGATTTCAATATTCTTTTCCATGAAAAAAAAAAGTGAACAAAATTGTACCCTCTGATTTTTGCTATAGCTAGCAATGTTCATTCTCTTTTTTCCTTCCTCTTTTTCTTTCTTACCTGTTACAAGTGGACACAGCTCTCTTTCAACAATTCTTGTAACTTTAAGGCAGATAAGAATTGTGATCAGAAAGGGTGAATGATTCCACTGAATTTTGATCTGATCTCATCTTTTCATGTGTATGAAATGAACTGTAATCAGAATGCAGAAAAATATGCTTCTTTAAAAGATTTTCTTCCTTGAAAACTGCTAAATATGAAATAACAAGATGTAAACTTTCAGTCACAGGATTCTTTTTCTCTCTTACTATAATTTGAAGCTCATATTATTAACAACATATACAAAATATGTAGTGATTTCTTCCTTGTAGAAGTTGTAACAATTTTAGATCCTGATTATTAGTGACAGACAGAGTCAGAGAATCAGGTGTGAAGGGACAGGAGGACATCTGGTCCAAACTCCCTGCTCTAGCAGGGTCATGCCAGAACACATTACATAGCATTGGGTCCAGACAGTTTTTAAATATCTCTAGTGAGGGAGGACCCACAACCTCTCTCAGCAATCTGTGCCAGTTGACAGTCACCTACAAAGTTAAGTTCTTCCCCATATGTAGGTGAAATTTCCCGTGCTTCAGTTTCTGCCCATTGCCTTTCATGCTATTGCTCAGCACCACCAAGCAGAGCATCCCTTCAGATTTTGCTTACACTAACAAGATCCTCCTCTCAGGCTTCTCAAGGTTGAACAGGTCCAACTCCCTCAGATTTTCCTCATATCTGAGCAACTCCAGTCCTCCAAACATTTTTGAAAACCCCTGCTGGCCTCTCTCCAGGACCTCCATGTCTCTTGTGCAGAACTGGACACAGCACTCCAGATGTGCCTCAGCTGGGCTGAGTAGAGGGACAGGATCACCCCCTTGTCCTGCTGGCAGTGCTCTTCCTGATGTACCCCAGGACACCATTGGCCTTCTTGGCCACCAGGGCACACTGCTGGCTCATGGACAGCTTGCTGTCCACCAGGAGCCCCAGGTCCTTCTCCTCAGAGCTGCTTTCCAGCAAATCAGCCCCCAGCCTGTGCTGGTGCCTGCGGTTATTCCAGGTGCAGGGCCCTGCTTTTGCCTTTACAGAATTTGAGAAGACTCCTCTCTGCTCATCTCTCCACACAGGTGAGCCCTTTCTGAAGGGTTGCAGAGCACTCTGGGGTACTGGCCACTGCTCCCAGCCTTGTGCTGTCAGTGATCTGCTGAGGTATTAGTCTCTTTGTCCAAATCACTGATGAACAAGTTAAACACTGCACCTCATATAGAAATCTCGCAGGATACCGCTCATGTCAGGAAGTAACAGGCTTCCAATTAGACTCTGCACCACTGATTATGACCCTTTGAGATCTACCATTCCACTAGTTCTCAAGTCATTTTACTGTCCACTCATCCAGGCCACACTTCCTGAGTTTGCATATGAGATTATGAGATACGTTGTCAAAGTCCTTGCTGAAGTGCAGGTGCACAAGCATGCAGGTAGTTGTGCCTTTGTAGAATACAGTCAGATAGGTGACACAGACAAATAAAGTTAGATGTATGGTATCTCATAGCCAAGAGCAATTTTATACTCAATGAAATCAAATGGCATTAAACAACATTTTCTTGTACTTCAATTTCACATTTGACTTACTTTCACTTTTTCTCCCCATTCGCTTTTTAAATCAAAATACTCATGTTTGAAGTAGGTCTGTGATGCAGGCACATAAAAACAGATTGGAAGCAGTATTCAAAATTATAATTTAAGTGAACCCTAAGGTTCTTGATAATTCTAGTATATTTTTTAGCAGTTTTCTATGGGTTTCTTGTCTCACTGCTACCTGCTTTTGCAGCAATGCTTTGTGCATTAAGCGATAATGCTGCCTCTCTCTGATCTTAAATATAACTTGAAAACAATAATCTAGCTGAAACGGGTACACATTTCTGTCTTTGGTATCCAAAAAAGAAAACCAACAAAACCAGCAAAAAAACCCAGGAAATTTTAAATGGTGATACAGCAGCATTTTTGGTTATTAATGGTTATTAATAAGGTGGTATCCAATAATGTCAACCACAGAGGGGAAAACAAAGCTACAGGTCTTTATACAGCATTGGTCAAACATTCCTGCAGCTGGAAATTTGTGCATATGACCCAGTTAACAGATATTTTGCTATTTTATTTTAGTGTCTGAATTTTAAGGACTTCATATGAATGGTATCCCTGCAAAAACCAGCAGTGAACTTCACATTATCCAGTAAAGCTTAAGAATATCTCCCTTAACTCTGGTTTTATGGTTATTCTGAGCTTCTATACTAAGCCCTCAGTGTGCCATGTCAACAGAGAACTAGAAAAATACAGAAATAGATTTTGCACAAGTTTGAGCATAACCACTCCTTTAATCTATGACAAATATAGAATTGTTATCAATGTATAATATTTTATATTTAAACATCCCATACATGAAATACAATAGCATATACATATAAATAACAATATCATACTACTCTAGTTTTACACAGTTATGTATTACATATGTATAATGCATCAAAATGCATATATTTAAAAAATTGTAGAGGACAAGAAGGCTTGTGTGATCCCTTTTGTACCTTCTTTCTGACATCCTTTGGTTATTTGAAATTGAAGAACAACTGTAGACTTTATTCCGAAAGGTATCATCATCTCTATGAATGTCCAAAGGCATAGTTTTTTACCTTGGAACTATTAGAAGACAAGAAACTACTAAATTCAGAGAATGACAGCCAGAAAAAATCAGGAGGAAAGAAAAATTAAAGAAACGGTATTAGCGGTCCACAAGGCATGAACACGAAAGGAAAAAGATTGATCCCAACATCAGAAGTGGAAAGAAAGTCAGGTAGAAGAAAAATCGATGAGAGCTATGATGTCCTTGATTATTTCCTTTCCAATTTTTCCTTAAGTAACCCAGATTCTGGCAAACATATGAAACCATTTAAGGTAGAACTTGGAAACTAGACTTAGTGACTTCAGCTCTCATACAAATCCCTTGCTCACTGCGCTGAGGATTGTGTCAGAAGAATACAAGCATAATAAAAGCACACTTCTACCCACAAGCTGGAACTTGTAGCTCTTGACCCACTTGTTTGAATGACATTGCGGGAGAGTCGCACTTTTCCACTCACTTTGAAGAGAAAATGTACTTCTATGGAGTTCAGTGACCTGACTGTGTTTCTGTTTGAAAACTGGCAACCCTAAACCACAATCAGATGTAAAACACACTAATTACATACAGAAACTCACCCCTCTGTTCTCAAACTCTTTTAAGCTTTTCTTTTTCAATATGGAACATTTATTCTTCTTTCGTTGTAGTGACAGTACATAAATGTGACTTAAAAGGAATTTCACACTTTGTCTGAAAGCTAAGCAAAATCTACTGTTTTTTAAAAATTAATAATAATATCTGGGACTGCTGCTATGACTCCTTGAAGCTAGAGGATGTATCAAGGTTATTTAAGTGATGATTCTCAGTGTTCATATGGGAAGTGGAAAACGTTAATATGATCTGTGTGACAAAGGAGTGCTCCTGAAATATTCGAAACAATATTACATAATCAGTAGAGGAAGATTTGGGAAATAGTTAGTTCAGAGTATGTGCATAAGACAAATGTGTTAATTTTCATAGCATGATAATTTTTAAAATACATTGCAGCAGGAATATGTAATATCCATATTTACCTCAAGAGAAAATTTAGACAAAGAGATTCCTAGAGAAACCTTTATCAGAATGCATGAAAGGAGTGGATGCCTGTGTGTTGTCACAGATACTGTGTGAGAATTCTATTTCAAGGTAAAACGTAAGAACAAATAACTTATTTGCCTAAGAAATGTTTTGATTTAACACTCCAAATTTGTTATTTCCATTTTAATTTTGCAATGACCTATTTTTTAAATGTGAAATACATGAACTCTGAAATCAGAATGAAAACACAAAAACTTGAAACAAGGTAAAGTTTTTTTTTTACATTTCAAGAATAGAAGGGAACATTTTTTTCTTAAGTAGGAAATTTTAGATGTCTTATTGTCATAAGAGCACCCGGTTTTTAAATCTAAAGTTGTTCACCAAACAAATCTTCCAGGCTCTCAGCCAACCCTATTACCAATTAAAGAGATATGAGGGACGTTAAATTGTTGCAGCTGTTTGTTTGCAATTTACTGTTTTGATTTGCGTATACATGTTTTAATGGATGGCAGTGACAGAGGTGGAGGGAATCTGGGAAGAACTGCACAAAAAATTCTCTACTGCATCTTATCACCAGATTCCCTTTATGTGGAACATAACGAAAAATACCGGAGAAGGCAGAAGTGGAAGCCTTTGGTTGTCCCATTGTTTTCAAAAGTGACAGGCTAGGATTCAGCTCGTAGATGATACATATTTCATTTATCTTGGCTTTTAGGACAGAAGTAAAGTATCTGTGATTTGTGAACTTGCTAAGGCAGTGTGAGGGTAGCAGTCAATGGTATGCAAAACCAAGCGTGCCAGCTCCCCAGACCAAGTGTGGTGTCACAGACACCCAGCGGGCTGCCACGCCCTGCTCTGAGTGCAGGAGAAGATGTTCTCATTGCACACCTTACACTTCACCTGTCACACTCTGCAGAGCTCAAAAAAATTTCATGAGAGCAGAGAGCCCTCCCTTATGCACACACAGTTTTCACCTCCAGTAGATAGGAACTGGTGTGAAAATTTTGAATGCTCATGTTCCGTGACAGCCTCCATAAGACATTTGGTAGCATTTTCCAGCCTTCTGTACACTTTCTAAACACCAACACTGTATGTGAATATGAGCTGGCAGCACAAACATTTCCTCCCATCCAATAAAAACACATTTTCAGTTGTTCTGGTGCATGGAGAGGAGCTGTAGTGCAATTCTTCTCTCAGATCCAGCTGTATGAACCTATTGGTTCATGGCTTTATACCTAAAAGCAAAACAGCATCCATTAAATTTCTTCCTTCACATACTTGTTTAAGAAAATAAAGGTATTTATTTCAGAAACTGAGAGACCTGAGTGAACTCCAATTCTCTTATCTGCAACAATTCTGTACACCTGACAGTAGGCCTGTTTCAAACTCAGTTAGCATTATTTCACTGAACAGCAAGGCTCTGCCAAACTGATCTTGTTACCAAAAACCATTTTAATGTCAGCATTTCCAAAAGCATTCCCTCACAAATAAGGCTTGTTCAAAATAAATGTGGAATTGCCCACCTACAGAAGTTATTCATAACTTGGCTCTCAAAGGAGATAATTACTTAATAGAGTCGAGAGGTGAGCAATTGTTTTGCAGAATGCAATAGTTTTCTGCCTCAAAATGTATTCTTAGTGAAGTCAAAATGTTCTGACAAAGTGGTTTTTTATTCTGACAAAATGGTTTTTTTAAAAAAAATATTTGTTTTCACTCTTTCCATTTTTATGTCAGAAAGTGTGTTTTTCTCTCTGTAAATGAGATAATGTAGATTTTATAATCTTGTTTCATTATGTTTATACTTTTATACTGAAATTTTTAATGTATTTAGATAGTTTAACACCAGATATGTATTTTTTGATGCTTGGCATTATAATGCTTCCTACCAAAATTTTTCAGAATGCCCAGCCAAGGAAAATTCTAACACATTTTCTGTTCCAATTCAGATCTTTAAGAAACATATATACTTGAATCACAAAGAAAGGAATTATGAGTAAAGATGTAGAAAAGAAATTCTAAGTAAAGAATTAGAAAATATAGATAAAGGACAAATACTTCCATAATCTGAGTTTGTAATGCATCCTGCTAATGAAATAGAATCAATATTATATTCTTATCTTCATATATTCAGTGTCTCCCTATAGTACTCTTTTATGCTGCATGATAGTATTGTTTCGAGGGAGTTTTATACTTCAGTTTGCAGCTACATTTATTTTTATTTAAAGATTCTTAGAATTAAGTCCATTATTATCAAAATTCCTATGTGTATGAAATGATATTAAGTCCTACAATCAATTGCTACAATCAGCTCAATAACATATATACACAAGTTAGTGCAGTAGTAGTTTAAGAATTAAATATACATGCTTATTCCCTCATATAAATATAGTTTAATCTCTAAAATATATAAAAATATTTTAGTACAAAATTTTAAGAGATAAAAATGGGTGTAAGCAGAGTGAGATTTAGTAAGTTTTGGGTTAAACTCATAAAGAGGTCAATATTGAGGAGGAGGGATTATTTTTGACTGATATGATATTTCATGAAGTGGTTTTGAGAAGCTATCACTTCTGTAAAGCAGCATAATGAACAAGTGAAGTGCAACTGCTTTGAACTGATGGAAATCCATAGGATATTTGCAAAAATCGTAACATGTCTTTCTATGGCAAATTTCACTAGCGCTTGTTTCAGTAAAGTGTAAATATATATCATAAACACCACCACATTTCAATTACCCTAATTTTCGTCTATGGTACTTAAGGACTTTATAAAATACTGAACTCTGATTTTTTAAACTTTATGGGATAAATTGAAATGCAGCAGATGCCTAAATTAAAGGTGTTTTCATTTCATATTGAAATTTTCTTACAGAACATTTGTCTTTCCTTCATTATTCCTGCCTGTGTGCACATGGAAATAGCTGGAAAAGATTTTTAAGGATACACATTGTGGTTTGTAAATGTGTCTTGCCAGCTTGGAGCTTGTCTGTTTGTCCCAAACCTCTCTATGCCAGTTCAACAATCATCTCCTGCCAGATTTGGCTTTCAAAATTAACATATTTTGTATATGACATATGTTTGAAATTAGCATAAAATGCAGCCAAGAACTGGAAATTAACAAGGAAAAAAGTTATTTTAGCTATCATTTGGGAGCCAGGAAATACTTGTTGGCTTAAAACATTAGGACAGGCTATTGTTTATTAGATTAAATAAATTCAATATGTGGCCTACAAATTGTCATCACCACACCGTCTGTTTTGTTATACATGCATCATTTCCACCGCCTTTTTCACATGTACATTTGATGTCTGTGTGTACTTTTGTAGTTATAGATGAAGAAAAACATCACATATGCTTTTCATGTTAAAAGTGGCTGTAAAGACTTTAAAATCTTGCAGTACTGTCAGAGCCAAAAATTTCTGCTTCTCATTAAGAACTGGCATATTGTTCTTGTCATACATATGCACTAAGCACGCCACTATGGTCACTGGGCTCTAATCTTTGTTGCTGCTGCTCATTTGGAAACAAAACAGCATTTTCCTTTGTTTGTGCAAGACCCCTGGGCATAAAACCTTGGATCCTTCTCCTCCATCTTGGCTGAAAATACTATTATATACCAAGGATATTGTCATCTCCTGAATGGCCACAGCCATTGGGACTTCCTTGGGCCACAGCTAGGGTAGAAGTAGGGTGTGTAGCAGGATGTTGTCTCTGCATCCTGAGTGCCATGAATGGGGTAGAGGATGATCATGAATGATGGCATACCCAGAGAACCCAAGCCCACACTGATGGGCTGGTTGCACCTTCTAAACATCTTGACCAAAAGTTCTGATCTTTGCAGAGGTGGGCTTATTGTTATTTGGGGAATATGAGTAAAAGGGTAGCCTACTGTCATGAAGCAGTTAGGCTGCTTAAAGAATCACCATCAAGGGTAGTGGCAAAAAGCAGATTTTAACATAAATTTGTGAAAATGAAACTTTAACAGAGCTCAATGGAAAAGTTCACTCTATTTTTACAAGCTAGATGAAAAATGCATTGTAAAATCTTATTAAAATCAACTGAGAATGATTTACATAGAGATGGGAGTTGCAAAAGATTGAAGGTGTGAAGGATGTGGATGCAAAAATACAAGGTTACAAAAGGGTTTTGCAGTACTTATTCATTGACTAATTTAATAGTTACAAAATGATTCAACAGGACTTACTCCGATTATGACAACTTGATTATAGATCCACAGTGATGTTCATACCATAATCAGTTCACACACACAGAGGCACAGAAGTTTATTCATCTACATGTAAAGGTACCAATCAAAAATTTCCCTGAGGTTCCGTGTAATACTTGTGTCAAATGTCTTGATGTTTCTCCACAGGCATGGGTTATGCCTGGAAGAGTCAGCCTCTGACTGTCAGCAATGGTCTTTCAAGTATTGCAAAGAGGAATGATGGTGAGCTCAAAGAATCACCCCGCTTGGAGTTACTGTGCAGCCATGGTAGCCTAGGGAAACTCAAAGCACCTCCTTAAGTGAGGACTTAAGACTGCTCTTCACAGGGTCACAAGACTTTCTTTAGACACCCATAAGTTTCTATCCTTGCTGTATCTCAAGTTAGTAACTACTGGAGGGTTGGGGTTTTTTTACAAAAAATCCAGTAACAATGGTGCCATTTCACTTGGACGTGATTCAGGTAAATGATTTACCAATGATAAGAGAGTCAACTGCTTGTGCTTTGTTCCCCACCTTACTCAGGCAGCTGTTGCAGAATTGTTCCCACCTTTATAATGCAAAAATTCCTGGTGCAAAAATTCAGGAAAGGAGTGTTCAGCTTATTCAGTCAAGGCTTTTCAGGAGCTGCTGAAGTCTTAGAGCAAGCCCAAGGAGGAGGGGGAGAGGAGGAACCACCATAATGCACCCCATTACTAAAGTTGATCCATTGCATTCTAAGGAGTGATGATGTGGTTGCCTCTTCCTTCTGTGATAATAAACATGTTAATGCCATATTACAATTGTATTTTAAGGGAAATTTTTGATAAAGATGCCTAATTGTGTGGATTTTGTTAAACATGACTGAGTAGTGTTACATGTGTGAGTAGGTCCTTGGAACCGTCCATCTGCCTAACAATTCTCCACATTCTAACATGGAGAATAATATTAAATAGCAAACATGCTCCACAGATCCCTTCCAAACTTAGATATTCTGTGATTCTTTGAAAATTCTAAGACAATAGTACTAGGTGCTTCAAATTTGTTGACTCAGTTAAATTAAATGGAGCTGCACTGCTTTACATCACAAAAGTAATGACATTCTGCATATTCAAATTAAATAAAATTCAAATCTGTACTCTTGTATTCTAATGAATGCTCTGCTTCAGTGTTATTCCCTGTTAAAAATGGAGTATTATATTTACAAGTTTGCAAAAAAGTGACCACAAAAGATCCCAAAACTCTGTAGAAGAGCACAAAATATTCTTTGTTTATGTTTGCTTGTTACCCCGAATGCGAAGTTTATGGTTTAAGGCACCAAATAAATACATAAACAGAATATGGTCCCACTGGTTTTGTTGGGGATGAAGAAC
>VWYI01003836.1:8472-22447 GCA_013399455.1 Anthoscopus minutus
CAATGTTATAGTAGTGCATCAGAATTCCGATGAATAATCACGCTGGTTTGCTCAATCACAATTAATCATGGCTTCTCTTAATTCATCCTGTTTTTAAAGGCATAATACAAAGCTAATAAAAAGGTTACTTTCTATTCTTCATTCAGCTGAAGTCAATGAAGACATTTGGAATGCAAAATGCCATAAGAGAGAAGATAAACCAGATTATTAGATTAACCCAAATTTGCTTTACAATGGATTTCATTGAAATATCTAATTTTAACATACCACTGTTAACCATGTTAATGTTAGTATTAATTCTATAACAAAACAAATTTAAAAATCCCTAAAAACACAATTAATAATGGAAGGCAAGCACTTTTTCCTTTTTTCATTTTATCTAATATTGCATCCCAGGACAGAATTTTTCCCAGGAAAAGTAAAAGCAGGATCTATTTGTATCCATAATTAGAAAGATGTATGCAAAGATTTAGGCTCCACTCTACCAGAAGCTTGGCTACTGGCACACTTATGTCAGCCAAATAGGTTCTATTAGGCTCATTAAGCATATAATAAACTTGTGAAATTCATTGCCACAAAAATATTATTAACATTTGGGTATCTAGGCTTTGCCTTTAAAATTAAGTAGTCAATGGATAAAAAAATTATCTATTTACACAGCTTGATAAAAAATTAAATTTTTAGAAATCTATGAAGAGTATAAAACTTTCATGCTTACATGATTAGGTAATTACAGACATTCTTACCATATCTTGACAATATGGAATTGCATTAATATAGGCAATTTTGCTGTTCCTAATACACAGCTAATTTGCATATACACTTGGTAATATAGTGCTTTTTTATTTTATCTTTGAACTACTTTGTTCTGTGTTTAATAAAGTTGGTTTTTTTATACCTATGTCAGGTCTTTACTCATCTAGCTATGCATCAAATTACTTTGCATACTATTGGTCACATTTCTGATCAGAGATAAAGACTACATTAAATTAATTGTTCTGAATAAGAAAATAAATACAAATCTATTTAACTTTTAAGATAGAACTAATAGGAAACATTTTCAACCATTCAGAAAGAACATAAATTCAGTGACAGTATTAATAAGAAAAATAACAATTTCATATTGAAAAAACCTATACAAAAAATGGTAGTGGCTAGCAATTTCTTCAGGTTTTGCCAGCAACCTCAGAGCCCAGATGCGAAGCTCTCAAAAATATTTATTCCAACAGCAGCATCTGGTACTTTGGCAGGCTACATGGGCAATTTTGTTTTACAGTTCTAAAGCTGCTTCTGGGTCTACTACATGGTTAATCTGATGGGCTGACTTGTTCTCCTGGATGCCATATGCCAGGAGCTAGAGATGCAGTGAACTGTTTACCCATTATCCCTGCATTAAAAGCAGATTTAAAAATCTGCTGAAAATTATGCACTTCAATACAATAAAGCTTATGACAATGACTGACTTGACTCAAATTAGTGCCAAAAGACTGACAGATCATCAAGAGCCAAAGCTGGCAGATGCAATGCCAGCCAGGTAATGTTTCAAATTTTGTGACTGGATACTTAGTCTCTATTTTTTGCATTTCTTTTGGTTGGTTGGTTTGGTTGTTGGGGGTTTCTTTTGTTCATTTGTTTGCTTGGGGGTTTTGTTGTTATTGGGGTTTCTTTCCTTCTGTACATATGAAGGTAACTTCAGGTAGAAAGGAAATGAATGAAGATGAGCAGAAAAAAAATAAGATGCCTGTATTTCTTTTTGGAAGGGCTAAAGATGGGCATGAAATTAATTGCTGACTCCTTCAAAGTCAGAAAATAAAATGTAAATATTAACCAACAGAAAGTCATGTGAAACTGTTGCTCAGGATTTTCAGCAATATTTGATCTGCAAACAGTGAATTTTTGAGTGGTCAGCCTTCCAGTAAAAATGGCCTATTATTAGCTTTCCAAAAGGTGAATGGATATCCATCTTTGGTAACAAAGTTTTAAACAATTTAGTTACATAAAACTGGGATAGCAGATTGTTGTAAAATATATACCTCAAATAACCCAGAGGGTGGAAAAGAGTAGTGTGCTGTAGTAAGAAGGAATGTTAGATGAGATGCTGTGCTTATTTTTCCACTGAATGTGTGTGTTTTCACAGGCAGAATATTTTTTTGACCCATTACTATTTTTCATAAGTGTAATTTCTTGAAAAGAGCTCATAAAATGCAAATTACATATGCATTTTAGCAACAGTATTCCCTACACAATTAAAACCTTCCTAGAGTCAATAACAGTAAAAAGTGAAATCCCCCTGTAAAAAAACTATCATAGAAAGCATTACTATCTTATTCTGTATCTAAATATTCCAACATGTGAAGCACTTCATTCCCTTAAAGAAAAACTAGATTAGAGATTAAGTCAGTCAGTATCCAGAACTGCTTGAAAATGTCGGAATTGGTCAAATGGATCTGGAATTCACAGGCCAAAAAAAAAATGTTTACACCTTGAAAAAGCCCGTTATTTTGAAAAGCTGTGGAACTAGTTCACTGTTGAAAACAAAATGAAATTAATGTATCTATATTGATAAGGTCTGGACAGGAGATATTTTCTTTCATCTACTTGCATACAGAGGACCTGATCTCACTACTCTCAAAACAATTTTTCACAACAAATTAGGACTTCTGTCCAACTGTGTCATGTATAAGATTTCTGAAAATAAACCATAGTGCCCGGCTCTTTGCTCCTTCTAGCTTTGAACTGTTAAAGGTCTACCTGTTCATAACTGATCACAAGGCACTGCAGTGTGATACTGGAATTATTCTCGGCTGTATTCAGACTGTCAGACCATTTACCACCACATGTTCATTACATGGACATTTCCCACTGCGGAGCTTTACATTTCTATTAGCTTGAAGCATTTAAATTTGTCACCTTAGATTATTAGTGAAGTCATAATGATCAACAGTAAAGGTGATAGCTGACCATCATTTGTTTAAAATTAAAATTGCAAACGATTTAAAATAATTTGATAAAAAAGAAGAGAAAAAAAAGGGGTCATTTTGTGACTAACAAGTTATGAAGAGAGTTCTCCACTTTCAAGTTTCATAGTATGGTTAACCCCACTTCTGAAGGAGCAGTTATTCCAGACAAATCTCTTCTTATGACTGAACATTGGGACATTTCCTGCCAAGATTTTCCCAGTGTCAAATACAACTTGCAAGTTTATGCATCAGTGTTTGTTGTTTTTTTTTCTCAGTGGAAGCAGAAATTTGTCATCAAAATCCCAAATTTTATGAACTTCATAGTATCATCTTATTTTGAAGATCACTTCAGCAAATTTGGCTGGTGTTAACTACGACTAAGAGAAAAAATCTCAAATATAAGAACAATGTGATTTTGTACACTTTTCTTTACACAGATAGGTCAAAAATGTGCAATGTGAAACTTGGAGGAGTGGATGAGGGGCATGGTAAAGGAGGGAAGGAGGAATTTTCATCGACATTTTGGCTTGGTTGATTAGAGAATTTAGAGTGCTAAATCCTTACATATATGTAGACCTTCCTAAAGTCATAACTGAAATAACCTGAAAAAAGCCAACCTCCCTCCACTCAGTTCCCAAAAACATCCATCATGAGATTTATCAGTAAATGAGAAATCAAAAGGTCTTATTATTAATCCTAGTTTTTCATATTTATGCATGCTGCTGCATATCCTGTTGTGTACTCTTGGTAGGGAATTTCTCTCTCTGTACCACAGCTCATCCATCCTATCTCTCAAGCAGACTTGTAGGGCTGTTGTGTAATGTCAGTTCCTAGCATTCTTTTTGTTCAATATCTCATGCATTAAAATAGAAATTAATTTCAATTAGAATCTTAAAACATTCAGAAACTTTTTAAACTTGCAGTTCAGAGAAAATACTCAAAATGTATAAAATACATGCTTGGATAAATGCTTCAAAAGTTGCAGAAGTCTTGTGGAATTGGAGAGAAAGGAATGCGAGGATTACAGTGAAGGAAGTTGTCATGACGTATCTCAAAGATAGTACCACAACAAATGTTGCTAATGGAGAGAAGTTGTAGGCAGAGAGGAACAAGGCTCTTGGCCACCCCATGCTAAACCCATGTTTTACATTGCCTTTTTTCGTACTTCTTCAGGTCAATGTTTTTCCAGACACAGAAATTTTGCATTCGCACAGCCCTAGAATACATATAATTTTCCACTTAAGAATATTTATGAAATAAGATCATAAAACTAATTTTACCCACAGGAAATGCGTGAGGTATATATCAATTTTCATTGCTTCAGAGCACTTACGAGACAGACATGACATTACACAGGAACTTAAACATACTCTAAAGGCTTTTACAAAAATTAATAGTTCAAAAGTCATGAAAATTACAGATTCCATAATACCTCTGTCTTAATTCAGTTAAAACCGTTCATTTTTATAGTGTTGTAATGCTGGAGAAGACAAGATGTCTCCTTTTTGTTGTGGGAGGGTGTTTGGTTTTGGTTTAGGTTTTGGGTTTTTTTAATGCCAAGACAATTCGTAACAGCAAGTTCCACAAAAGCATAAATAGTTCCACGAAATTCCTTGGCTTAGGGTTTTATCATTCAAGTAAGTAAATAAATACAGCACCTCAGAAGATAACAGAGCTTTTTAAATTCCTGATTGGTGGGTAGATTTCATTTCTTCCCGTTTGATTTATGATATATAAAACCATCAAGATGTTGAACTGTTTCCTTCATGAGAAATTGCAGTAATGTAAGAAAATGCAATTCATGAAACCTCTGATGTGCCAAGCATGAAATAATTGAATAAAATGTTAAATCACTACTTCAAAAGAGATTCACAGAGTGGAGAGAGTCAGTGTTGGATCCATGCATCAGATGACTCCAACAGAAGTATAATTTTGAAGTCCTGTGTAGGATGGAGCTTTATCATCTCCACACACAGGAGGAAAAGCATCCCATACACATCAGACTTAAGTGGGACTATTCTTCCTCAGTTCCAGCTGCTAGACGTTTGTGATGTGGTCTAATCTAGTTGTCTGAGCTTATTGTTTTTTTTGTAACCAGTGGAATAAGATGGATAGCCACAGAGTACAGAACATTAACATTTAAAAATGGTGGTGCAAACCTCCCCGGAATTTTATTTCTTAATTAAGTATAAAGACACCCTGGAAGAGAAGTACATGCCTATTTCTCCATAGCTGTTTAAGTATGTCAAATCCCTCTTCTCATTATGAAAAATTTTGCCTTCCCCTTGAACAAATGTAAGGTTTAAAATACAGTTTAAAATATGCAATGAGTTCACAGGAAGTAAACCAGCTAATAACAGTTTTATGTTAAAATGTATATTTATGTATGGTTTTGGGGTTTTTTTCTGTATGCTTAAATGAACAAAATACTTTCAGGTTTCACATATTGATTAATCTTTAAAATTATCTAAGGTTTGTTCCATATTGGTTTCAAGACTTCCAAATGATCAATTATTAAGCGAAACTCCCGATCTTTCAGTATTGAGGAAACTCACAAGTGACATCACACAGCAGTTATCTTTCTCCTTGGCAGCAATAATAATAAAAAAATAAGACTTTGGATGAAACTTTGTATAATTTATATTAGTCAGTTTTAATTAATAACACTGTGTAAATTGCTCTTCGGTGTTAACCTGCACAAAGTCATCTAAGATTGCAGTCAGTGTCCAATGTATCTGGAGAACACTAATATTACCTCAATGAAACATGATGGGAAACAAGTGAAGTACAAAACATGCCATCTCCTCTCCAAACCTATAGACCTCCAATTTAAAAAATCATGTAGAGCTACTTTATTTTTTTTGAATGAAGATTGTTTCTCAAAATAGCAAACTATAACTGAAGACATAAGGGATCTCATGTTATTCTGGATTTATTCAGGCTGAATATCTGCAGAGTCAAAGGCGTTATAGAAGCCATTGTGTCCCTTAAAATATTCTGACAGTCTGTCAGGAACTCATATAAACTATTTTGAGTTAAGCTCTGCAGTAGATAATCTAAAAACAAATACATAATTTTACACATAACAAAATATCACATTTTAATGGATTTTTGATCATCATTGAACTTTACATCGCTTACATAAATTTAAGTCCCTGTGTAAAAGTTTTGATAAGAAAGAGCAAATAAAAATTAAATTAAAAAAATATTTAGGACTCTCAAGAACAAAGAAAGGTATCTGGTTTTGGTGTGAGAGGAGAGTCTTACTATTTGGTGTGGCAGAAAATAATATCACAATTAGGTTGTGTAATTGTTTACATAAACTCTGTGAATTGTGGACCACAGAAAATTGCATTGAAACTAGGATTGTGGATCTTGATCATAATATCACACTTTACCATAGTGCAATTACAGGAGTAATTGAAGTTATGTAGGTATAAGGTGCTTTCAAGCAGTCAAGTGAAAACCTTTTGTTTGTACTGCCCCTCATGTTAACTGTCTGAGTTTCTGTTAATATATTCTGAGCATCATTTTTGTGGCGTATCAATGTGAAAAAAAATTAATAAAGTAATGTTTCTCCTGAAAGGGTAATGTCATAATCAATGTGAGGGCATTGGTAGCATTTTTGTCTGTTCATTGTCATGACATGATTATTCTCTATTGGAAACAAGTCCCTGGAAAAGAAAATTCATGCTGTTCTATCCCAAATTAATCAGAAAAAGTGAGCACAATTGGAGCATAGAACAGCCTACCAAGGGAGGTAATCAGAAAAGTCAGCAATGCTGAAGACACTCAGAACATTAGTCGCAATTATGTTGTGTGACATTGTAAAGCAAGGAATCACATTGGCTGACTGATGCACAGTGGTAATGTTACTGCCATTGACATAGCTTAAATAGTTCTCACTTTTGATTTGTAAAATCAATATGAAAATATTTTGTCCGTATTTCTAGTTTGCATAAACTTTTAAAACCTGCAAGATTTGATAATACATCAGTTGAGAGGGAATGAGAAGGGCAGATCTTATTTTCAGCCTTCATTCCAAACTTGTAGAATATTGCTTACTTGATCTATATTCAAATATGGAATTATTTTTGCCAGTATGGAGATTCATAATAGTAAATTAATCTCCTTAAATTAGACTAAAATTAATCTGTAAAGCTCGTTCTTATGTAAATATCTGTATTTTTAATGTCTGGTGTTATTATAAACCTCATTCACCTAGATTGTACTTCTCGGATTTTTTGCATCTTCTGGCATCACCTGACTGATCCTGATATCCAGCAATGGAGTTGTGAGCTACACTTTCTCCCAAAGCCTGGATCTTTCCAGGTTGTTTGTAGAAATGTTTCTTTGAAACCTTTCATCACCTCTAAGTGTTATAAGAAAATCAGTGTAAAATTGTCACCAGAAGGTCCTGGTTTTATCTCAGAGTCCATAAACGATTCAGCATTTTTCTTATATCTTCCCATTCTGTTTACATAAACACCATAAGATTGGAGAATGTGGGGCTATTTAATTCCTGGTTGAATAAACCATACTTCCTACTATTTCACATCATTTTCTCCTCTGCTTTTTTTTTTTCCATCAAAGACTTTAACACCTCATGTGTTCCAATGTCTTTATTAACTATCCAGTGAGACCATGATTATTAAGAAACAGGTCCTTCAGTAATGTCCCAAAATCACCACAGATAAGTAAATACCTGGGGGAAATTTGAAGAAAACACACAGTATCATACATTAATATTTCATGCATTATGGCATTATCAGCAACAATTTAAAGGCTCAAGCTATCATTTACCTACTTATATGAATATACAAGTATGTGTACAGAAAAATTCACATATTGAATATTGTGAATTATGAATATATTCTTCTAATTCCTGAAATCACACACATAGCATAAATAAAAATGGTAAAAAGGTGTTTTAATTTTCAAAACAGTTACTATGGTGCAGCATTTTTATAAAATCAATTCTCAAAAAATTTCAGTTTAATTTCTTTTTTTCAGGTTTTGTGATTTACATTATTTAATAGTAGTTTAAGCATAGCATTGATGATTTTGCTTTTTGAAATGAGGCAGAGGATGGAGGGAAGGTACCTATAAGTTCAGCTCAACTTGTATTTTTTTCTTTTTTTTTATATATTGCTTTGTTTTCTTTGGTTTGTTTATTTCTTTGTTTTCTGAAGACTACCATTAACAGCTAAACTTTTTTGGACTAAATGGCTAATATAACGAATAGGACATATTCATTTCTTTTAAGTAACAGTAACAATCACCTGGGTGACCACATCTTCTAGGTTATCTTAGAAACAGTCAGTACATTTTAATACTTGTTGTTCCTGAATGTTTCATTCCCAGATGAATAGATCCAGATTAAAAAGACATGCATGCAGAGAGAAAACTGAAGCTGCTAAGTAAAAAAATCATACTAACCAGTAAGTCTCCATAGAGCTCGACCATATTGCTTTTAAATTATTAATGAGGAATAGCCAAGCTTGGAGAAATAAACAGAAAGTGACCACTGGAATGTACTGTTTACTAATCCTTTTTTCTGTCAGATTTGCAAAGAAGCAAGTCATTGCTTTTCTGCTTTTCTTTCTCTGGAGAGCTCTAGTAATAAACCTTGCCCATTCTCATGTATGTGAAATTTCTTTTTCAGAAAATATTTCTGCAAAGTTTATAATACATGCATAAAGACACGGTAAAAAATGCACCAAATGTGGTTAACTTGATGCCTACTTTCAAAGAAAAAAAAGCTGGCCTCTGTTTCTTGCTCCCACAGTACCATTACCTATATGGTTACAGAACCAGCTTGTGACTGGTGTGATCTGGGTACTTAATGATCTTGTACAGATCCCTACAATTTTTTAATGATGTTCTCAACACCAAAAGTCCTAACTCTGCAAGATAATCAACTACATTTTTCTCAAAAATTGTGTGGACATTTAGCATAGTGGCAGGCATTGACATTAATGGATTTGGATAGCTAATTAACACTACGCTGACTCAAATACATATTCCTCACACATTCCAAAGTCATGACAATATTTGTTATGTAGGCAATAGAGAGTGGATGGTAAATAACACTTCCTGAATTATTAGTTCTTGGTTCAATAAAATATTTTTCATCTATTAAGAATTTAGGACAATTTATATGACTGAGTTTTCAGATGCAGTGGGAGTGCACTTGGGATGAGAGAAGAACACTCGAAAGCAAGACAGTGAAACAGAACAATATCTAGGGGGTGCTTTACATGGCAAGGTTTTATGGCACATACTTTGCAGAAAACACAGGGTGATGTTTATACAACCTAATAGTATCTGCCTCAAAACTGAATTTCTGAATAAAAGCAGACAACAAACAAAAAAACCAAAACAAACAAACAAAAAAAGCAGAAAACTCCCAAAAACCAAAACCAACCCCCCAAAACAAACAAACAAAACCCAAACAAACAAAACTCAAGCAAACCAAAAAACCAAAACAAAAAAACCCAACCACTTCTCCTTGTTTAAGCAAAAGATAACTAGGGCCTCTGTCAATTCACCATGAATTTTATCAGTTATCACTAGAAAAATAGTTTAACTACATGGAGAATCTTCAATTAGACACAGATTTATCAAAAATTAAGCTATTCTTATTTGTATGAATACTTCTGTTTAATAAAAAAAAAATTTAGAAAATTATAGTTTTTTAAATTACCTCCTTTCCAGTCTTTATTTTTAAGGTCTAGCAGAAGCATGAAAAATCATTAAAAAAGTCTGAAATCATGACGTGTGGTTTGGTACAACAGTGCCAGTGACATTTAACTCTTACTCTGATTTACAGTGTCATTTTTCTTCCACAAATGGAAGAGCATCGGATAGTCCACTAGATGACAAAGACAACTCTTGGTGTCATTGAAAATCAAGTTTTTCAGCAGGTTGTATTTTGAAGAGACTAATGTACATAAAAGGTTCCCACAGGCTGTTGAAACTGTGAAAACAGTGTCCTTGGCCAGTTAATGACTTACAAGAGGCATAAATGTGGCTTGGGGATTAGGCAGAGAGGCATGGCATGTGCAAATCTTTTATCAATTAGGATCATTGAATCAGTAGGAGAAACTCCAAGGGCGTATTTGTGTGCAAAAGAAAGGATTAAAATAGATAGTCCCTACTGACTCTATATATCTCCCAAGATACACGGTGTGTCTGTAATTCGTGACACTTGAACAACCACCTCTAAACACTTTGATCAAATTATGGCCAGGCTTTACTTATGTTTAAATGATTGGGAATACTGCCCAGAATTAATAAACTGGGTAATAATTATTAATAAATTGGTATTGTAATGGCATTTACTTATATTTTGATGGATTTGATTCCATATCACTAACCACAGAGAGAAAGGGAAGCTTCGACAATCTACCTATTGTCTATCAGTCACTGCTGGCCTTTCTTAAGGTATCTTTTGCAAACTCCATGTTCTGCACAGCTCTTGTATACATACAGAGCTATTATCAAAGGAAAATGTTTGAAAATGCTCCTGGATTAAATAAATGCTTCTCAAATCCCATGTAGCCTATAGTGCAAGTGGATTTTTCTCTGGCAATGTCAAGTGAAAGACTTTTTAGAGGAAAATTACAAATATTTCCATTTAGTGTCACATTTTTTGGATCAGAGACTAGCCCAGGCTCCATTGCTGCATTTTGGGGAATTTTTAATCTTTGAGTAGTAAGATCAGAAAATTTATTTTCAAAAATAAACTAAAGAATGGTTTTCTGTGATAAGAAAAATTTTTGTGTTAAAAAATAACGTTTCTCTAATTTGAGGTAAAGGTGGCATATGATAGTCCTCTAAAATCCTTGTAAATAATCTAGTATTGCTTTTTACTTGATTTGCTCTCTTTCTTTATGGTATTGAATTACTTTGATCCAGGAAAGACAGTTATGCATAAAGAGCCATTCTATGATGAATTGTATACATTAAAGTATCTTTCATGAACAGCAGCAATAGAATACAATTATTTATAAGTCTTCTGGAAATAAAGGTGCAAAGATCAAGGAAGGGGGGTTGAGTGCAACAAAATTTAAAACGCATTAGGATATTTCCTCTTATAAAATCAGCTTCAGGAAGTTATGTGAGGTTTTTCCCAAGAACAAAAGCCACTGTCAGCTAATGTAAAGGTATATATTGCTTTAAATTTGTCTTGCATCCAATATCCATTTTAGCCTTATGAAGATTAGCAACTGCAGGTTTTTTTCCTTTAAAAAAATAAAACAAAGAGGCAACAACAAAAAACACGTCAAACCACAAAAAGTCGTGTGTGATGGTGTGATGGTGCTTTCTTCACATATGCCACACATATGATCTAAAACAATTCCCATTAGCCCTTGGCCTTTATGCAGTCAGTTGGGCAGTGAGGCAGCCCTCATCCACACCAGGAACTCTTGCACAGACCAGATGGTGCAGCACTGGCCATACTATGGACTTGTTTCCTGGACAAAGTGGGGAACTAAAGGGAATAATCCATCACTGCCTGAAGCCTTGTAACATTTGTATCTTGAGTGTAATGGTAATTTGAGAATTCCAGGATGAAAATATGTTGATGTCTAAAGTCAAGTATCTCTCAACTGTACGAATATCAAGCCTAAGTGAGGCCCTTTGAGCTCCTCTGGACTGCAAGAGGTGCACCAGCACTTCCCTCTGAGTGGGACTCCTTTTAGAGCCAGTAAACTCTCAAGCATGTGAATTTCAGAGGACCATCAACAAAAACTGACAACAGGTCCTGGGCCAGCATCTGCCACTCATTGAGGCTCAACCCTCACCTATTTAGAAGTGCCAAATTATTAGATGTGAATTTTACAGAACTATTTAATAGGAATGTAACTGTGTCTGTGTGAAAGTATGTATTAATTGATTTAGATAGCTTATAGCAAATACAGCATGAATGTTGCTATCTCGGATCGATAACTAGACACTGTGGTGATTATAGTAAATCCTACTGACTGACTTTGTAAATGCTAAATTAGTCAATGATTAAGTGCTACTGAAGTCCTGTGATCCACCTTAACACTGACCCACGCTAATAAATCCATGGAATAAACCTCAGACTGTTGTTAGATCAGAAACTGTAAAAATCCCATCTGTGTTGAACAGAGCTGATACTTTTACAGCATCATATTAAGATCACTTTTTGGGGATATCTCAGGTAGTCACTCTTAGAGTGATCCTAATTTGATATTCCTCTGTATGCTTCATTGTATCAACAGAGGGAACCTTTCCATCCTGCTCTGTTCAGCTGTGTTTTCCAAATTTATATTAAACATGCTTGTGCTAATACCTTTGATAGTGATTCTTTAAATGCCATTAATACTCATTAATGGCAGATGGTAGAAACATAATTTTAAAGTAATACTTTATTTTACCTATATTTAATATCATTAATTTAAAAAGGCTTTATGAATGACACACAGTGTCTTTGACGAACAAATATATGGACAGCCAGTACATCCGATGTGGAGCTTCCTGTGTTCCTGAGTGACTCATCATAAGAGCCCACCGGGGAGCACGGCGACCCGGAGCAGGCAAACAGGGTCACAGCACAGGGGCACAGCAGTTCGCTCAGGCAGGCCAAGCAGGCAGGGCAAGCAGGTTCTTGCTTGTTTGGTGTAGTGTTTATATTGGTTGATTAATCTTGGGCTTTCTCCTAAACAATGGTTTTAACCCAGTCAAAATCTGTGGTTGGTACAGGTGTATGTGACCAAGTAAAGCCCTCCAGAAAGGATGTATTTGCACAGACCCATTCCTGCCCGGAGTGTTTGAGCTTGTCAGTGGCTTCAGGGGATGTTGTGAAGAAGGCCTGCCTACAGTGTGGACAAGTGAATGACCTCTTTTTGCTAGTGGCTGAGCTTAGGGAGGAAGTTGAAAAATTAAGGAGTATCAGGGATAGTGAAAGGGAAATAGACTGGTGGAGTTCAGCCCTTACATCCTTAAAGGAGGCCCACCAGGAGTCAGAGGACTCATATGAATCTCACTCTCAGGCAATAGAGGGGCACCTGGTAGATGAAGGGGAATGGGAATGGGAATGGGTCCCTGCTCGGGGTGGTAATAATGATAATCCCTCCTGCCCTCCATCCCCTAGCCAGGTGCCACTTCAGAATAGGTATGAGGCCCTGGATCTAGAGAGCCAGACAGACAATTTAGAAGAAAATTATCTGCCCAGTGAGACTTCCAATTAGGACTCGTCAAAAAAACAGATTATCACCTCTAACATCAAGAATAAAAGAAGGGTGATCGTAGTGGGTGATTCCCTTCTGAGGGGGACAGAAGGCCCCGTATGTCGACCTGACCCATCCCACAGGGAGGTTTGCTGCCTCCCTGGAGCCCATGTACGAAACATTACTGAGAGACTCCCTAGGCTGATTCTGTCCTCTGGTTATTACCCACTGCTGATACTCCAGGCTGGCAGTGATCAAATTGAAAAGAGGAGTGTCAAGGCAATTAAAAGGGAGTTTAGGGCACTGGGTCAAGTGGTTGATAGGACAGGTGTACAGGTAGTGTTCTGCTCAGTTCCTTTGGTGGCAGAGAAAAATGATGAAAGAAATAGGAGAACCCACATCTTTAACAAATGGCTCAAGGTTTGGTGCCATTGGCAAAATTTTGGATTCTTTGATCATGGAGCAACCTTTATGGCACCTGCTCTACTGGAATCAGATGGGATACATCTCTCTGTTAAGGGCAGGAGGTTTTTAGCTCATGAACTGGCAGACCTCATTGAGAGGGCTTTAAACTAGGTTTGAAGGGGGAAGGGGATGCATCTGGGCTGTCTGGAAGCAGGCCCAAGGATGATAAGACTGTGTTAGGGGAGAAATCAGTAGCCCAGCTGAGGTGCATGTATACCAATGCACGCAGCATGGGTAACAAACAGGCAGAGCTAGAGGCCATGGTGCATCAGCAGAACTATGATATTGTTGCCACCACAGAAATGTGGTGGGATGACTTACATAGCTGGAACACTGCACTGGATGGCT
>VWYI01003870.1:339-34873 GCA_013399455.1 Anthoscopus minutus
TTTCTGTTTCACCAGTGATTCAGAAACTCTCCTGGGATGGCACATGGATTCCTTGCAGTTATCTTGACATTGGAATTCAACCTTGCTATCAATGCAGATGGCTGATACTCTAGTGCCATAGCAAATGCAGTGTTACTGCACCAACTTAGCTTGAGGCCTTTACTGCAGAGATGGTTGGAAGTCAGAGTGACTTGGAGAATTCTATTTTGGGTTTTTTTTAGTGGTTGGTTTGCTTATTTGTTTTTTATTTTTGGTTTTTTAAAGTTGCTTCACTAAAACAAAGTGATAAAGTAGATAAATAATGAAGTCAATAAAGTATGTGTGAGAGATGCCAGCAGGTGATGGAGTAAGGTAACTGCTCAGTCAAACAAACATTTAGAGAGACCTCAGGATACTGAAATAATTCATAAGAACAGTGCCAATCACTTCAGAGGTTTGGAATCAGGACACATTACACATGGCACAGTTCTTTAGAGGCATCTGCATGAAGCTGTTTTATTGCCTGTGCCAAATTAAAAATTCATGCAGCAAGAAAGGGGTTTATTTTACAGCTCTGATTTAGAGAGATTTAGAGGTATTGTCTCTGTCCATAATCTTAAACAAAGCTTGAGACCAGTAAGCAACACAGTGTAAAGGTAGGGTTTAGGCCAGTTGGTTTTGGTCCTTGTGTAACTGATTAAAATAGTTCCACTGATTATTGAAAAACAATACAAGGAATAAAATCTAGGTTTAAATGAACAGCAGAGAATAGATAGAGATGTGTTGGGCACATATTTGACACTTTTCCAAATTCCCTCTGGAAAATGAAATGCCAGTGCTATAGTCCTGCTTGGTCCATCTGTGCAAATGATGGTTATTTGAGCTCCTTCTGTTCTGCCAACACCTAAGTGCCCTGTGATTTGACCTTAAGGTCAGAGTAGTTTTGCCTCTCTAGCAACACCTGGGAAAAAAGTACAGATGCTAGAAAATATGGGTGAAATTGTGATGTTCCCCTGGCCTTTGCACTGTGCTTTGGTGTAATCTGAGCTAGGTAATAAATGGAGATAGAGCTGTTTAGAGCAGCCTTAAGGAAGATAGGCTTTTGAATGACTGAATTTGAGGATTTCAACATACATTTGACCCTTAATGCTTTCCACTTTCCCAAAAGTTACTAATGGAGACTTTTTATTTTCCTATTACCACTAAACATACAAAATTAAAGTTTTAAAGACAGAAGTCTGAAATGCTCAGAATTAACTTTCTGGTAGTGAATCCTACTGGCCTAGAAAACCATTCTGGTTTTTCTCTTTGTTTTATGGCATAGGCATCCATAATCAAATATAGATGGAAAATATATGATCAATCCTTAAACTTGTATGCGCTCCATAATAAAAAAAGTATGAAATTTTTGAGACTTAACCATTCCATACCATTAACAAAATATAAATATCAGTATGGATGTGTAAGATTAGAAGGTAAACAATTTTTGAAATGTAAAAATACAAGTGGAAAGAGACAACAGATTTAGTTACATATATTCAGGTAATTTCATAAAACTATTTAATTTTTAGTTTGCTTTCATTGGTTTCAGTTCCCTTGAACTGAAAACCAGAGGCATTATTGTTATTGTTATATTGGAAGATATTCTTAATTTCAAGTTTTAATCAAGAACGAATGTGTTTTCTGCAATATTTTAGTGATCTTGTGCTTTTGCATGACCCTCTAGGATAACAATTTTCTTCCAGAAGGCAGGACAGCAGTCACAGGAGGTGATGTTAATCATGGGGTTTGGGTCCACAGTAAAGCCTTACTTAGGCTGAAAAGAATAAAGAAGGGCTTAGGAAATCCTGACAGTGGATTATATATCACAGTCTTCAAAGGAGTGGTGTGAAGTGGAAGGTGTAATTATCTTCACTCCTAATGTAACATTTAAGAGTCCCTTATTTAAGGAAGAAACCTCTCGTTTTGCAGTACCTTTCAGGAGTCCCCATACTTTGTACATGGAATTTAACTGAGCAGAAACTGTTTGAAAAGGGAACATAATATCCCTATTTTATCAAAATGAAACAACTTGACTGGTTCAAGAAAATGTTTCAGAGAATCTGCATTGCTAGTGCTCCCCTGTCTGCCCCATTGTCCCCCATGACAAAATTGAAACAGCAGTCTCATGAAAACAAGCAAACCCTAAAGAGAATGAGCTTCCACTTTCTACAGTATTGGTTCTCAGGGATTTCAGCTAACTCTTGAATTTACTAATTTGATTTTTTTTGACTAAATGTTCATGCCATTCATTCTTTCAAGGTAATGATCAGCTTATCGAAGCTGGGAAGTCAGCCTGTTTGTGTTCAACATGAATGTGTACATAATAAATGCATACTAACTCTTGCTTCATTCAGTAATTGACAGTTGTCTTTAAAAAAAAACAAAACCAGAAGAAGTTGCACTCCCTTCTTTTTACTGCCCTTATTTAATTAAATGAAAGGTGTGGTAAAGTGTAGAAAATTTTAATTCCACAGTAAATCATAGTAATAGCTTCCCATTTAGTAAGGTTCAGCTGTGAAATTAGAGGTGTAATAGTTATCTCCATAACTAAGAACATCAATAAACATTGGCTTTTATAGTAATAATTACACAATAAACAACTTTAAAAGAAGATTTAGACCGTGAACCTCAATTCACAAGACAAGAGGAGGGAAATCTGGGACTAATTCCAAGTTAGAGGTATGGAACTGAACTGCAGCATCTATCTCTAGTGATCAGCTCAAAGTGGGAGGCTGAAGTGTATGCAGATGTTTGTTGCTCATATTGAGCATGGCATTATTAATACCTGCCTTATTTTAAGAATTTGTAGCTTGATTGCTTTTAATGGCAATCTTGGCCTTTCAGCTGCCTGTCTTGGCAGCCATTACATTGGTCACAAATGTCAATAATTATCTATTTACTCATAGATAACTAAAGGAAATGTGCCAGTTTTACCAGGCCTCCAGGTATAATTTCTGACATACCAGCAGGTATCAGACAATTCTTAGTCCACTTAACTGGCATTCTTATAGGTGCCACTGCATAGTCTTTGAAATTACAACTGGTAGATAATCACATTTGTTTGAAAACATCCATTTTTAATAAAACACATCAGCTGGTAATTCACTGTATTCCACTCCTGTTTCACTTTTGCCAGTTCCCCACAATTTTTTATCACTGGGGATCAACTTAGATCATCCACCTTGGAATACTGGCACCACATTAACATTTTTTTAGTAGTGCTGAATTCCCAGTATTGTAACTCCAAGTTAACAGAAGCAGGCTGCATATTTGCTCTGAGAATTTCACCACAATTCTGATGCCTGAGACTCCTGGTATTTTAGAAACATCCTATTCCTGGTAGATGTAACCAGACATATTCTTCATTTTTTTCAAGGGACTGGACAACACCTTACTCTACTCAACAATGCCTCCCCCCAACCACATATGAAAAGAAATATTTATTAAAATCTTAATACAATTCTGTCTCTTTAGCCAGTCTTGTTAGTAAATGAAAGTACTCTACCTACAATTTGTTTCCAATATTGCTAAGTCTTTTTTAAATGCTGTCTTTACTGCAACCAGTAATTAATCTGTCCTAATTTTTTCAGTTCCTTGATGAATTTCAACCACTGTTATTAATCACATTTTCTGAAGTGCAAATTATTTCTTCATTTTTGTCTCTAAAGATCTTTCTGATTTTTGACCACATTAACTTCAGCACTAAATATGGATGGGGTTTTGGCCAAAAACATTTCTGTTTTTTATTGTGAAACTGCTAGTACTCATTTATCAAACAAATTGTTCTTGAAGATCTTCCACTCCTGTTTCTTTGTTTAGTCCCCTCCCTACC
This sequence comes from Anthoscopus minutus, assembly GCA_013399455.1. Lineage (NCBI taxonomy): Eukaryota > Metazoa > Chordata > Aves > Passeriformes > Paridae > Anthoscopus > Anthoscopus minutus. The sequence continues at coordinate 4,193 of VWYI01003870.1, forward strand.
TCCCAGAGAGCTCAGTGATTATTACCCTAATTCTGCAAGATGTTTCTGAAGTGCCAGCACTGATCATTAAAATGGCTTAATTATAAATCACCTTGCAAACTTGGCTATTTGTCACTGCCTCTTGTTGATTATCCAGTGTTGGCCACTACTTTGAGATCTAATTAATCTCTCATCCTTTTCTCATGAACAGACTTTTCTGTAGCATCAAGGGAGCTTAGTTACATGAAGAATGACAGTTGTAACTCAAAATTGCATTAAATTATCTAATAAAGTGGGTGTGTCTGCTCACTTAATGTCCCTTTAATTGTGTATTATTGCTGGTCTCTCTTTCCTTTCTCTAATACAGGTCTTCAGGTTTATAGGAACTAAATCCTTATAAATTTGTGCCAAGCCTATTTCTGTTCTATCAAGTATCTTTCCACTCTGGGGTTAATGCCTCAAATTTGATTTTAACTGCATTAATACCCAAGGAGGTACCCAGGAAAGATATGAAACAGGAGGGTAGCCTATATTATTGATGTAGACAAAGTGGGAGTCTACAGTATTTGTGATATCTCCAGATAAACCTGGTTTATCAAAATTTGGCAGCATATTGGCACTGGACACCTCAGAGGTGTTTTGCTGTTGGAAGTGATGCAGGTTGGCCAAGCAGCACAGAATTTGTGGCAAAACCCAGAGTTTGATTTTAGAAATAGGTCTCATTTCATTAGCTTTGTGTTATACTGTTGATTTTTAGTATGAAAAAGAGGCTCTCAGAAGTGAGTTTGAGAAGGGCTTTTTCCATTCCCGTGGAATTCCAGCTCTTCTCTGAAACTTTTTCAGTGTTCCTTCTCAATACCCTTCAAGTGTCAACCCTTATCCCCAAAAAGGTGTGTGAGTTAAAGTACATTATTTTAGCACAGCATGGGATAATAAAAGGTTGTTTGACAGGCTTAGACTGCTTTGTCTTTTAAACTTTCATCACCGAATTATGTTTGACACTTTTTTTCCCCACACATGAAATAAAAGAAATTCAGTTAGAGAACAAAGAAAGTATTAGTTTCTCAAATCCAGAAGATTATTTTAGAAGATAAACTCCTTTTAACTGACTCATTTAGAAGTATGTGTCCTGTAGTGGGAAGGGTAAAAATATCTGTGGCAACTGCAAAAACACTGTGAGGAAAGGTGTCAAGTCAATTTGAAAAGAGACACAAGCTATCTTTTACTGTAAAGCTGTCTTCTAGTGCCTCTTTTTGCAAGTACTAACTATTAAAGATTACAATATTTTATTCCCATTGCATTTTGTTCTGACATGCTCCTCAGGTTAGGCATGCTCCAGGGAGTAGTAGCATGGTTAAGGACTTCTATTTTCTATCAATTTTTGCCCAGTAGAACCATCTAAATCACTAACAGTTGTGTTTCTTGAGCTCAACATGTCAATGTCTTCTCCCTGACAACTCTTTGCTTTTCTACTGTTCCTTTTACCAGAGAGGCCTCTTCAGAGTTTAATTCCTTTGGTTTTGCCCCCCAAAGGCAAGTATCTTTTTTAATCACACATCATAACAAGTCTTAACAGATAAGAGTTTTCCTTGCATCAAGAATTTTAAATGCCTGGCACAGCTTTGCATTGTATAATTATTGATTTAGGTAATTTCCAACTTTTTACATTTTTAAATAGAAAATTATTTCTTAATCATCAACTACATTTTCAACATTGCAAAGCTTTCTTTATAAAAGAAATTATTCATCCCAGGCAATTGCACAGCTTCTTTCTCAGGGGCAAGGGCAGTTATGGCTTCTCTGAAGAAATGCTACATTTGCCCATCCCCGCAGCTCTATCCTCCAATTCCATTCTCATCTGCTCAGCCTGCTGTGGCTGGAAGCACAAACTGAGCATGCATCTCCTTTCATTTTCACCACCATACTGGTATTAATGCCACCAAATGTGAGCATGTCAATTTTATACTTTATAGTTTAGCAGCTCTCCAGTACAGTGTGATTTTTGAACTTTGATATAAAGGCAAAGGGGTGGTCCTTCAAATTTAATCTTTTTTTTTTTCCTGTAAAAAACATTTAAAACATGAATTTGCCAGATACTGGCTCAAATATTTAGGTCAATGTGAATGCAGGCTCCAGAGATATCTGTTGCCCATGGTGGAACAACTGACTTTATCTTTGCTTGTGGTGCATGAGTTAGAAAAGAGCAGATACATAGAGAAATGCTGAGCTCACACTCAGCTCAGGCATTGCCTTGCAACACAAGCCTTAGTTGCTAAAACTCAATGATGAACAGTTCCAGTGACTGCTGAGGTGCATTGTTTAATGATGTATGATTCCATGCCAGTTTGTCAAGTCACTTTCTGAAAGGCATGAAATGGGGGGAGCTGTGAAAGCAGAACATCAGGTGGCTCTTGGTTATCTCAGTCAAGTCACTGGGAGAGGAGGGAGCTTGGCCTAGGACATGAGTGATTAAACAACTTTCAAACCAATGTGACACACTAAAGTAGAGACTTGCAGACTGGCTTAATGCTGGTTCTCATTATTCTCTAGGGCCTGTATGAAAGCAGAGCCTAACAAGCTAAAACCTGCTGCCTTGCTGTGCACACATAGAGCATGTTCTACCCCCTGCCAGAAAGCATGTGGTTTATTGTTTCCTAGTTTCTGACAGATTCTGTTGTTTGCAAGGATGAATCATTCCTTTAGATATCCAAAGAGTAATAAAAACACTCGTGGAACAGAAATGAAGTTTCTTAATATTCAAAGCTTTGTGTTCAATAACTCAAGTGAAATAGCAAGACTTCTTTTAAAAAAAGTGAGCTTTATTTGGGATTAGGCATCCCTTTGTTTTGTAGACAAAATAGCTGTGACATAATATCAGCTTAGGTTTGTGACTTTTAGACAAAGTATAACATTTCAGATAAATCTGGATAAATCAGATAAACCAGCCTAATGGCAAAGATTAGCTGTGTAATGGTAACTCTGCAGAGCAACTAAACTCCAGTGGAGAGTTGCTGTTTCTCACAACTGCCCAAAAAAGGCAAATTTTTTAACTTCATGTAAATACTTCGAGCTTTATATAAATACAAATACTGATTTCTAGAGAAAAACATGGAATTTGAGAGATTTCTTTCTAGGTTTCCTACTGATTTTTTTTTTCTGCATGCAGTATTTAATAAGAGAACCCCAGCACTGAGTTAGAGAAATTCTGTTACCCAGATCAGTGATGCAAAATATATGCATTCCTTAGCCTCAGCATCCACCCAAGTATTACCTTCCATTAGGAAAGGCAGGAACACAGTGCTGTTACCCAGATCATTTTAAGTGTCTGAGGCTGCTGTAATCCTGAAGATAACACAGGTGAATAAAGAGGTGCCTCAAACCTACTGCATTCTTGAACCACTTTCTGACATCCAGCAACATCAAACAACCTCTGCTGAAGCTCCTGGGACACTCCACAGCAAGAATGAAAACCAAACCCAGCTTATAGGGTTGTATATGAGGGTGCTTATGAGATAGAGTTAGTTTTCCTCACACCCTCCCTGAAATGCAAATTAATAGAAACTCAGCCATTGACTTAGTTGTAATAGGAGAAGATGATTTACTGACTGACCACTGCAAATCTGTGGAGGATTCTCCATCTTCCCAGACTTATTGTCTGCACAAGGACTCTAATATTCAGCTCTATTTTTGGATATCCAGTGTAGCAATCCAGGTAAATAATTGATTGTCACTTTACCCTCTTCTGCTATACCCTGTATGAGGAGGCTTTTGGAAAAACAGAGGAAGAGATCAGAATGAAAGATGCCCTTTAGACAAGGACATATTCTTTCACATCACACAGATACTGATTCTGTGATTTTTGTCAAGTGTTAATTATTTTCTTGAGAGGGATAATTAAGGCACATGCCTTAAATTTAATTGTACTATTTGAATTTCCTGGTGTGTCACTAGAGTTAGGTGTGATCTGGGGAAATAGCAGCCATTCTGGCACAGCTTCAGTCAGGATTTACAAATCAAGAGACTCAAATTGACAAATATCCCACTGATCCCAAAGCACAGTTTTTCTGGGCTTGAGAATATAAGGGAGAAAAACTTATGACAATTTATGAGAACAACTGGTCTCTCAGTATATTCCAAAAATCATGCTAGATTTGAGATGTCTGTGATTTAAAGAACTAGCTGAAGGTAAATCATTCCATGACAAGATCTGATTTTGAGGTTGCTGTTGGTTTGCATAAGGTTTTGGGAGCCTTTCTGTGCCGTGTATATGGGCAGAAAGAGGGGGCTGCCTTTAAACACACTGCTTGGGCTGACAGTGCCCCCCAACTCGGCATTTGATTTGCATTTTCTACCAAAAGAAGGAATTGGTCAAAAGTATGAAGAACTTGATCCTAAAACAAACATCTAACTTCACAAAACTAAATTCCATCTAGTGTAGCACAGGCAAAATACTCCCCCAGGTGAGTTGGGATGAGGTAGTGAAAGGGCAGCTGGAGTCACTAAAGGGAGGAGAATTAAGATGAAAGGCTAGTGAGGCCAGATAAGCTCTGCTCTGTTACCTTCTTAAGCTTCAGCTTCCAGAGTTCCTTCAAATTACAGGAACAAACAAGTGGATTTGAAGGCTTAGTGCAACTGCAGGCCTACAATACAACTTTAATCTATTTCTTTTTGAAAGGAAGGGAGAGTAAGGTAGAGAAAAGAAACTGTGCAAGGTGTTTGACAACAAAGAGTGCAAGGAACTCAGAGCTCTTTGAGGGTCAATTAGCCAGAAAATGTGCTAAAGACTACATGCTCTGCTGGATTATTGGCCAAAGAATTACCCCAAAGCAATCAAAGTGGCCCTGTTGCCTGAATACAGAAAGGCAATTACGGATTTTGAGGACATGCTACAGAAGCTTTAATTAAAGGTATTACTTCTACATCACTGAACATTAGAAATTAAATTCTTACTTGCAGCCACGAGAAGTAGCTTTTGTCTTTCCCTTGCGTGTAGTGTGTCAGCATAAGACAGGGCTGGCCTGGCAGCCCTTCTTTAGGAACATGTATACAATTTCACCTCACCCCTTCTCCTAACTACCACTCACACACCTGACATATTAAGAGGTGGATTTCCACTGCCAGACCTTCAGGCTTCCTCTGGCATTGTCTGGGTCTCTATCAGCAAGGACAATACAATCTCTGACTAGATTTTCAAGGTGATGTTTATGAAGTTTATTTGTGTGCAGAGCAGAAAGGATTTGCTATGTCAAGAGGGATAAATCTGTTATCCTTAAAACAGAAGGTACATTAGATTTTAAATGAATTTTGACTCTCATTGTAGTTGATGGTACAACCAACCAGTTGGACCTACAAGAGCAGCCTTTCAGGATAATTGCACCTGCAGCAAACACAACTCCTTCCTAACACATCCGCTCAGAGTGAGGCCTCCAGGTGTGCTTTTGTGCCTCCCTGACTAGAGATAGTTTCTTCAGGAAGACCATGCTCTTCACAACCATGCTATTCTTGGATGATACTGCATAGACAGGCAGGACAAACTATGGTGAGCTCCTGCACAAAAGCTGAAGATCACAGCTGCCAGGGATTCTGTAAAGATTCCTTTTGGCATCAAGGCTTTACTGAAGTTCAGGAGAGCTGGGCTTCAGCTTCTGGTGTGTCTTGTGACAGTGTTTGCACTTTCTGCTGATTTCCCATGTGTGCAAGTAGCTTCAGCACATGCCTTCCATACAGCCTTGACTCTCACTCTGAAGCTTTTACTTTACTTCAAGAGCTGAAGTCACATAACACTGCCCAGTCCACAACACAAGCTTTGCTAGAAATCCTAACCACCATTGCTATTTACTTGATAATAGCAGAAACACACAAATTAGGATGAAAAGAGTCCTTATGTTTGTTTCCTGGTTATTTTAATGACCCTCCTGGTTTGCTGCCCTGCTCCATGGGTTTCTCAGGAATGTTCCTCTAGCTCAGGTCTCCTTTTGTGCTTGTGGTTGGTCCCTCATCAAAGCTCTCCCACAGCTGCAAATGCTTGTTTCTTTCCCAGCTTTCTGCTCAAGTTTTACATCTTTCATCTGAGGTTTTTTTCCCCTTTTTTTTGCTTCCCTTTCAATGTCTAAATTTTTTAACCTGGAATTTACATTTGCTGCAAATTCTGGTTCCATGACAGAGACACATGGAGCAACACCACCTGGACCAATGCATGAGCCAGCCTCCTTCCCTTACCACCTGTGTGGTCAAAGGAAGAGTCACTAAGATGAGGAAGGCTTTAGATCCCCCCTGTGGGATACAGTCTGGAGGCCCTTTTGGCAGGCAGGAATATACTTTGAAGCATTCTGTAGTGCAGCCAATTACAGTAATAATAGTTCCATTATTACCCAGAGTTCATAAACTCTCTGTAAACCTGTTTCTCAGCTCATGTTTCTTTGGTGCAAGAGCCATGTGTTGGCTGGACAGATGGGGGCTCTAAAGTTTTTAACAGGTTCTTTCATTTTTATTTGCTTATTATCTGATCTTTTCCAGCCATAAAATTGTGCCTTGCAACTGCCATGTCTGCAGAGCATGGAGCATACTAGTGACTGCCCTGTGAAGCAGCCAACATTTCAGTGTCAGCTTAACTAGAAATTGAGACATCATTTGAAGGTCCCTGTTGCTAGTGGACATGAAATAGCAGTGTGGACTCCAATCACAACAGTGAGATTTGATCCCAATGAGGCAGAAGCCTTTATTTTGGGGTTTGCAGCCCTTTTTATAAAGTATTCTGATACAGGTCAACATGATTGGCCAAAGGAACCACCTCTCTGGTGCCATTGATGGAACAAAAGAAAAAGCCATTCAGAACATGTGTGTGACATTGTTTTGAGAACCAAAACCTATTTACAAAAAACAGTCCTTGAAGGAGAAGTTTCCCAAAAGACTTTCCCTTGGGAACAGATCAGCCACTGCCAGGCTGAAAACTCTCTCAGGCTCAGAAAATCATGTCCACAGGTCCCTTTCCTGCACTTTGGGGACCTCAATGTTCCCCCTTGATATTAATTATATATTTCCCTCTTGGCTGCAAGGAAGTGCAAGGAAAAATATCATCATGGTCCAGCATCAGTTGCTGCATGAGATGGAAAATTCTGCTCAGTAACCCCATAGCCTGAAGCAGCATATTCAGAGCTCACTGGGACTAGGAGACCAACAACTGGTGATGGGTAGCAGAGCATTTTTTGTGTATGAAAACAGCATTGTTTCACACAATGGGAAGTGGCACAGATCTGGGAAACTGCCCTTGTTAGATTGACTGAGTACAGTATTATATTAGACCCCATCAGATATCCACAACAAGTTTAAAAACAGTTAAGTCTCATGACATAGCTGGGTCTAGATGTCCAAGAAGATAAAATAACTTTCCCAAGACTGCACAGAAGGAAGCTCAGAAGAACAGACTAGTCAGACTCACATCTTTTTAATTGACCCTATTGTCAAAGCTCTTTTTTTCCTTTAGCTTTATAGTGGGGTACCATGCCAACATTATGAACTTCTGCTTGGTTCTTGCTCTTGTGCCAGTTCAAGCTTACAGGCAAGTGTCTAAAAGAAAGTCTCTGTGTACTGCTCACATCTTTGGTACAATACCAGCTTTATTTACAAATAGGAAAGCCTTTACCACTAAGTAAAAGGCAACTTTATTTTTAGGTTATGTTTTCACCCACAATCTGCAAAGTGATCTGTATGTATGACATTTGACTCTTTTCTAAATTTGTTTCATCTTGTTTTGAATAGTGCAGCTGGGCAGTGGCAAGTGTATCTTTGGCTGGAGTCATGTGCCAGTAGCATCCAGGGTGAGGTAATTTCACTGTTGTACATCCAGTGGAGGTAGTTGGTTTGTGCTTGTAGCTAAGACTGGAACTGGATAATTTAAAAGATTCTGCTTCTGAATATTTTTAAAACAGCCTTTAAGCGATGTTACTGTGGCCATTTACTACTGTGGTCAGGTTTCACAAGGCAGCCAAAACTGAAGTGGACAGTGAAGGTAATTGGCACTTGCAGCAACTCAGGAAAGAAAAAGACCAAATTGCTGTTCTTGTAGCTGCAAGTTACAACTACAAACCTCATAGGAGACACTTCTTAAATGAATTATTTCCACTGGGGAGGTAACAGAGAATATCTCTGGGCTTGACCACTAATGATCAGAGTATCATGAAAATGTTCCTGAGGTTTGAGGTTTATTTGGACATTATTGCCTTTTTAAGTAGCTCCTTGGTACACACAGTAAAATGTCCTGGGCTGATCCTGAACCTTAAGTAGCATTTGGTGCAATCAGAGAGTAAGGTGCTGTCAGGAAATCCTTGTGATCTTTTTGCAGTGGACACTGAAGGCAGCATTAAAAACAGGGTGTAGGAGCTTTCTGAGGATTCAAAATCCCTAAGATTCAGTGGCCTTGCTTCATCCTCTCCCTGTTCCCCCTTTGATGTCACAGCATTGCCTGCAGCACTGCTCACAGGATGTCCCACACACTGCTTTCCTCACACTCATTCAGAAAGAGGTGCTTCCAGAAGGACCAACTGGCTGGTCTGGTTTGGGTTTGTCTCTAGAAGGGCTATCAGATAAAAGTGCCACTCACCTCAGGACAGAGGCCAAAAAAATGCAAATTTAATTGCAATAGACAAGCTTGAACATAGTGCTGGTAGAGCCACCACACACAGGGAAGTTCCCAGGTAGGAAAGTATTTCCATGAAAAAGTCTGCACAGCTGCTCCAGGTTCTTCATGGCAAATTTAACTACTTTTTTAGGAAAAAGCTTCCATGTAACATTTGAAAATTGGGACTTGGTCTGAGGTAAGAGGAAGATGATCTTTGACTTTCTTTGAGTGTTCATTGTTTTATAGTTTTATGGTATATAGGAAACTGCTTAAAAAGTTTAAAACTGTTCTTCTCCAGAGGAGGAATGCAGGTTGTTTTTCATTATGTGACAGGCAATCAAGGGTGACATGCCTTCTTACCCTTTAGATGACAGCAAGCTTTATTTCTTTAAACAGACTAAGGTGGGAGACATTCAGATCTTAAATAGCCCACAGGCTGCAAAAGTTCTTCATTTCAGTAGCCCTCTGACTCAACTGTGCTAATTTCTATTGCAGGAGGAACTTAGTCAAAACAATTGGGAGTGTGAAAAATGCCCACGCTTTGGGCTTTACACTTTATTTTTAACTCAGTGTTCTCATTCTCTATCAATCATGATAACTTTTAATGCAAGAATGTGAGAGCCCCTTCTAAGCATCTCAGCACAGAGAACCATTTAATACTGAGAGCTTTGTTCTGCACGTTAAATGCCTATTGACTCCTCTGGCCCAAAGAAATATTGATTTTTCTCTCACTTTCTTTACAGGCACTGCTTTCTTTCCTGGTCGCTGTGCTGAGGTCTTTGCCAAAGGTCAAAGCATTGGGAAACTTGGAGTGGTACACCCTGATGTTATCACCAAGTTTGAGCTCACCATGCCTTGCTCTGTCCTAGAGATCAGTATTGAGCCCTTTGTGTGAAGATGTGACTTTTATCCTCTGACAGCTGTCCACTGTCACATGCAGCACCCTCTCCTCTTTTGTCTGCCTCCCAGGAGACATTCGCTTATGCTTTTATGTTCCAATAAACCAGAAAAAACAGATCCTGTCTCCCTGAGTAAATGTGTTCTTTACAGTGCAATCTGGCTGGCTTCTGCAGGGAAGGAATGTGGGATCTCGGACTAGGCTGTGCCCTCAATGTTTTCAAAGGGCAGGGGGGAAGAAACAAGTTGGGTCAAAGCCCAGTGTTTTAGAAGAGAAATGTAATGGCAGAGCACATGATTAGTTTTCAAAATCAGAAATGTTCCACAGACACAGCTTCATACTGTAACTGATTATGGCTGCATAACAGGAATCTCATTCTTTTCTTACTGCATGAAATAAGATAATTGATTAGAGCAAATGTTGAGTGAATGTGAGCAGAACTAAGGAGTTGAGCTTTTATTCTATACGGTTGTCATGTGCTCATCAATGGCTGGGGGAGGAAAATAAACTTGTTTCATGAAAACCAGAGCTATTTTGTAAGCAAGATGTGTGTAATATCTGCTTCTCTGCTCCAGACATAACTGCTGGTCCTTTATCATTCTAAATTCAGAAAGGGGAGGGGGTGGAATTAAATTTTTTTCATGGTTGGTGTCAGCCTGGCGGTTTTTGAAGCTCCAGACCAAATGGGGAAGTGCATTTAAGAGCATATGCCTGTGGTGTTTTGCATGAGTAGCAGAAAACTATCAAAGCCTTTGTCTGCCTGAGGCTGGCACGTTTGTCTGCCGAAGTGCGCGTGGGCCCGCTGCACTCCCAGCCCCACCAGGGCTTTCTGGACCCCAGCTGTGCAGCAGGACCACGCAGCTTTTGGGCAGGGTTACTTTTCTGGCAGTTCTACCCCTGCCAGTAGATGAGAACCTCTCATGGGTCAGGCTTTTCCTTCTAGGTGGCTTTCTGGCAGCAGTTGTGTCACAGCTTGGTGCGTTGTGCCTCTACTTTCTCTGAAACTGAGAAGCTCCATCCAGCACAGTGATGCCCAATCCTTCCTTTCTGCAGGAATGTCACTGAGTGGGTGGTCAGCTCAGTCCACTGAAGCTGCTCTTGACTGGCAGGCTTGTGGAGCTGGCTGTCCCTCCTTTGCAATATTATAACCATTGCTAATGCAGCAGGCCAACAGCAGCCTGCAGTTTGTGCACTGTGGTGCACTGTGGCTCCTTTCTGCTGTGAGAGCCAGGAGGGGCCTGTCCCAGAGTGGCCATCTGGGGGGTTGCTGGAGAAGAGTGTCACAGTGAGTGCCCCACTGGGCAGAGGGCTGTGCAGTGGGGAGGTAAGCTGGTCGTTTTACGAGCCCCACAGACCCCAATCACTGGGCCCACGAGGGCTTTTCAATGGCAGCCCCATCAATAATCTCAACAGGTGGGAAGGCAACAGGCAAGGCTTTCTGGTGCAAGTGATAATCCAGTATGAAATATGCACTACAGTTACCCATCTGGAAACCCCACGGTTCCCCTCAGATGGAAGTGTAGATTTTAATTATCTCTGCATGACAGACGTGAAATGAGAATATAGCTATTGCCATACGTTGCACGACTGGCTCCAGTGCCCACGGAGAGTGAGAAAACTGCAGCTCACATTTTAAACCTCCCAGGGGACTAGGCAGCTTGGAGTTTGCAGGATCTCTCTCTCCATGATGCCTACACAAGTGTAGCCAGGCAGGCTCGCAGTGTGGGAAGCAATCCGTAACGCAGATGGAAAGTATTAACCCCCCCTTGTTTATTGGTGTGTCATGCACGGGGATTAGGACGACAATAAGGCAGATTTGCATTGCAGCAGAGTGCAGGCATATTTGTGTGCACTAAATATATTTCTCTACACAAGATTTTCTGACTCTTTGGGTGTCCCAACTCTCCTGTGAATTTAGCTGTCCTTTGAGTGTAAAGACTAGATTAAGCTGGGACTAAGGGCTTGAGCTGCAGTGGCATGTGTTGTGAGGCTTTTAGGGATCATTTCTTTTTCATAGCATTTGCACATGCATTGGCAGCTAAATGCTTCAAAACCACAAGCTTTGTCCCAGGTAAGTACCATTACTTGCTAAAAGTAGAGGATGAGAATCAAGAGAAAGGTTAAAACGCCTCTTCAGAATCCCTGACCCTTCCAAGTTAACTGTGGTGCCAACAGCCTTGCAATGAAATTCAAGCTCTGCTGTAGTGCTGTGCTCAGGATTAACTGTGATTCCTGATGAGTGGGACACTTCATATAAGTCTGGTGTATTTATTGCGAGGCTTTGTCTTTCATAGCTCCAAAGCAATTATCTGGTATTTACGGCCTGCTCATAGCTGTGTGCAGTACTGAGGTAGTTATTACACAGCTTCGTGCTGGAGCCAGCCACTGTGAGCACTGAAATTTGCTTTTACCCTTTGCTGTAGCCATGGGCTCTAGCAAAGGAAACCTTTGCTGCTGGTGGGGACTTCTGAGCAATTTTAAACATCTTTTGTACCTGGGTTTTCCTTTTAAACGAGACTTGGAAGTGGGATTTTTAACTACTGCTCCTCAGTTATGGATTACCTTTGGCCTGCTCCTGCTTCCTGTGGGTACTGGGTCATTGCTGGGGATGTGAACGCCAGCAGAAAAGGCTGGAGAGATGGTGACAGAGATCAGAGCTGGTTTAGTGTGCTGTCTGGGCAATTGCTGGATTCCATTCTGCTGACACGAGCTCTGAGCTCTGGGTTTGTCCTTGCTGTGCTTTGGTGGTGATTTTCCAAAGAGCAAAACCCTGAGACAGCCTGGCTGCAGCTCCCGGCACAGGCCCCAGTGCCTGCAGGTTACCCTTGCTATTGCACAAGGGTGTTTACGTAAAGGTGACGCCTGGGACTGTTTCCATCTCCAGGCTGGCACTGTGCTCACTTGAAATTTAAATCAGCCTTGGTTTGGCAGGTGAGTATGGAATAGGCTGGGCAAAAGCGCTGCCAGGAGGCTGCCAGGGGATCATGGCCTGGCACATGCGACACCTCTGACCGCCCAGTGACCTTGAAACCGAGCCTGCTGCCAGAGCCTGCTGCCAGGGCTGAGGCAGCTGTGGACAGCGGGCAGGTGGGAAGACGGTGAGACAGTGGGGAAGCTCTCACAGGAGCAGGAAGCAAATGAGGGCCTTGCTTTACTCATGGCTCAGCAAATGTGCAAGATCTCACTCACTGCCCAGCCGCACTTCCACCCTGTTCAGAAAGGTATCTGTGTTTTCTGACTTCTCCTTGTAGAGAAGGGTCAAAACTGAAACTGAGACTCTTTTCTTCTGTTCCCTAAGTTACATCAACTACATCCAGAAAAGCAAGTCATGGGCTTGCTTGTGCTTTTGCATAAGAACTTGGATGGATTAGAGGTCATGACAAAGTTATTGCTGGAAAATTAAAGCAGGGAAATTCAGTGCTTGCTGCTTTGGTTCTTAATCCCTGTAAAAAGGTGCAATATCCATTTGACTTCTGACAGAGCAGCTGGTTCTGCACTGGGGCACCAGCACAGACAGAAGGAAGCCTGGGTCAGCAAGCACCAGGTGCCCAGAAAGCAAAGTAAGCAAAGTAAGCAGGTCAGAGAAGGCAGCCTCCGGGCAGGACAGAGTGGACTAAGCTATGGGTCAGGTGCCTGCTACATCCCTCTTGACAGCACAACAAAGGCAACTTAGGTTGTCTTGCATCACCCCTCCAGCTGTAGGCAGGCACAGGAGGGAGAGCTGTAGTGCTGGACCAGAACAGACAGCACAGACCATACTGAGAACACAGCCCAGGCTGTGATACTCTGCTAGTTCCCTCCCACTCCATTCACATCAAAAGCTGTGTTTTACTCTAAAACACGGGTGTGCCTACTTGAGAGGATTCAGCTGGTGCCTTTGTCTTACAAAGTAAAGAACATGGCCAGAAAGCCCACCACAAAACCTCATTCCCTACCACCACCCTGGAAATGCAGAGGCATCTGCACTACACGGATGAAGAGGTGGGGAGCATTTCCAAAGACAGCAAAGACATGGATTTGCAATGAGGAGCTGGTGCTTCAGGTTAATGAAATACAGAAAGGGAGATGTGTCTCACCTTGTCAGAAGACTTGCCTCTCCAGACCTGGCCCTGCAGCAGTGCCTGTGGTCCCCTGAGCATCCCAGGAGCACAGCCTCAGCACAGAGCCCAGCTGAAAGCCCTGCCTAACCCAGCTGGCCCAGGGATGCTGCAGCAATTTGGCTTATCCTGATCAGCCATGGACCCTTGGAGTGACACCACTTCCAGGTAAGATGTGATACTGAGAGGAGGCTGAGGCCCTATCTGGTTTCAAGTACACATTTTGACCAAACAAACCTTGTTAGACTCCTCAACTAATGCAAAATATTCTGCAGTTCATGGGTTGTCAAGTTATCCTTGCACATATTAAATTGGCTTCCAGTTAACTGTTTAGTCTGTTAGAAGTAGATATTACAGGTGAAGAAATTTCCAGTGCCCAAAAGTCCCCCAGCACTAATTACATGCAACTCACTCATTTAGATTTGCAAATGTCGTAACAAATAGTCATTAGTAGACCAGTAATCTCTTTTTAAAATGTTTTTTATAAAGCAGGATCCTTCTGGAGGAGCCAAAGCATGGAGCTAGACTGAGCAGGAGACAAGGAGACACAAGCAGGACAGCTTGGGAAGAGAGGTGGGTGCTTGCAGTTGGGAAGCCCTTTCAGCTGGGACTCATTGCCTTTACATCAGTCATTTACAAGTATCAATAGAGGATGCAAAACAAACAGACACCAGACTCTGCAAAATAGGTTTATTTTAAAATTTGAACCAAATAAAGTTTGCATTTATTGCATGAATCACATGCAGGTGAATACTATAAAAATACCTGTGCAGCATTTAGATATAATTTAATCTTCATAGATTAAAATCTTCATAGCATAAAATAGCTGTGAATCAGAACAGAACACATAAAGCTGCATGAATGTCCCTGTCAAATTGTGCCTTTCTTGGGAGTAATTCCAATCCCCAGCTTAAATGCTCATCTTGCTGCCAGGTTTTTACCCAATTTTGTGATGTGGCCCCTCTGCAGGGCTCCAGTTGTGCACCGCACCTGTGTGTCATGCAGCACAACACAAGGGGTTTAAAGGTATTTTATACCTGATGGCAGCACTTCTGTGGTGTATGAGAGAGAGAGGCTGAGGATGGAACCCCATGGGTGTGGTGGCCCATGTCCAGCACTCACCCAGGGGCAGGTGTGAGAGCCCATGTGCCCTGCTGGAAGGCTCACAGGAGCTGTTTGCATGCACATGTGAAGTCCACACAACCTCATACAAAACAGTTTATCCACAGCCTGAGCAAATCTAAAAATGGTTAAAATTTCTGCTTGCATTTCTTCTGGAGACTGGCAACCTGGGTTTAGAGTGGCACAGCTCTTTGATGTACATGCCTCACACTCCTCAGACAGAACTCCCAGCTTCGGTTTTGGAACTGATGATGTTTATCCAGGCAGCCAGTGGATGGCTAAGCACCTCCTTTACATTCTTCAGGTTCATTTTCCTCGCAGCCAGGAAGACAACTGGACATGGTTAGAAAGCTGGCTCTCACTGTACATTCTGCCAGGCAAGGCACAGAGGCCATGCTTGAAGCTCTGCAGCAATAGCACGGTACATTTTCCTAGCCAAGCAGACCACGTTCACTGCTGTATTTCTCAACAGCTCATTGGTCCAACAGCTGAAATATATTGTTTTAAATAAGCAGCTGAGTTATAGGGATGACCTTTTTGTGGACACATGGCCTCCCTGCTATTCTACAAGTGTACATTCAGTGTTGCAGGATGCATGGAAGATCAACTGTGATGAGTGCAGCAGCAGAAAATGATGGCATCTTATCATTGTCATGGGCTGTAGTCATCAGTCACTACTCAGCTCCTTCCACAACGTAGTTTATGGACTCTACTTGTGACCCCTGCATGACAGGAAGGACTTTTTCCTTTCCCCTAGCCAGGGGAACTAAATCAGAGTTAAACAGTTTGAACTCAAGCCTTAGGGCTGTGATAATAAATCTGCTCTGTTGTTTGTAGGCAAAGGATTTTTTAGTGGAGGCTTTCTTATTAATATCCAAGGTAAATTTGTTGCAAATCACAATAAACATTTTGTGTTAGCTCTTCCTTCTCTTTTACATTTTGGTTTTTTTTTCAGATTGCTATAATGAGTAAAAAACATCCACACATAACTAGTCTGGTGTGGCAATGCCATCAGAAGACACGATAAGCTCTGCCCATTGATGGCACTTTGTTCTTGGCTGGTCACCTCTCCCCCCACCCCGCCAGCCACTTTTTCCCTGATGCCCCAAACCTGAGCCCTGCCTTGGCTTGCTCTGCTGCTTCAGGAGCAGCCCCACAGCCAGGCAGGCAGAGGAACAGCCTGCTCCCCAGCAACCCAACCCCACAGCAAAACAGCCATTGCAACTGCTCTGGCAGGGATTCTGGCTGTGTGCTTGTCATATTTAGTTGCCTGGGTGAAGGGTGTCTAATTATGGGACACAGCGGGGTCAGTGATTTCTAACTCAGTTACCTGTGCACAGCAATTCCCATGACTCCTCCAAGTCAGATATTTTAGGCCAATTGCTTTGTGTTTGTGTGGCAAGGGCAGGGCAGTGGAAGGGGGTGGCTATAAGAGTGACTTCTCTCAGAAGGTGCCAGAAGCTTCCCCTGTGTCCAACAGAAGCAATGCCAGCTGGCTTCCAGACAAATCTGGCCAAGGCTGAGCCTCTGAGTGACAATATCAGCACCTCTGGGATAACAGAGTTAAGAAGAGAGGAAAAAACTGCACAACTGCAGGCAGACAGAGGAGTGAAGATACGGGAGAGAAACAACTCTGCAGCCACCAAGATCACAGAAGGAAGAGGAAGAGGTGCTCTGGGTGCCAAAGCAGAGACTCCCCTGCAGCCTGTGGTGCAGCCCATGGTGAGGCAGCTGTGCCCCTGCAGCCCATGGAGGTCCATGGGGAGCAAAGATCCACCTGGCAATCAATGAAGGACCCCACACTGGAGCAGGGTGATGCCCTAAGAAGGGTTTGAAGACCACACTGAAACAGGCTCCTGGCAGGACTTTTGATCCCTCAGGGGGCCCGTGCTGAATGAAGAAGTGCAGCCCATGAAAAAATTCACACTGGAGAAGTTTTTGGAGAGCTGTGTTCTGTGAGAGACCCCATGCTGGAGCAGGGGAGGAGTGTGAGGGGTCGTACCCCTGAGGAGGAAGGAGCAGCAGCAGCAACACGTGGTGAACTGACTGTAACCTCCATTTTCATCCCCCTGTGATGGTGGGTAGGAGGAGGTAGAGACTTCAGGAGGGAAGTTGAGCCTAGAAAGAAGGGAGGGGTAGGTGGAATATGGTTGTAGTGTTTGTTTTTATTTTTTATTATCCTACTCTGATTAGTTTGGTAATAAATTAAAGTTATTTCCCCAAGTTTCCCCACTGTTTTGCCTGTGACACTGCTGAGTGATCTCTCCCTGCCCTAGTCTTGAGTCATGATCCTCTCATTACATTTTCTCTCCCTGGAGAGAGGGGAGTGATAGAGCAGCTTTGGTGAGCACCTGGCATCCAGCAAGAGCCAGACCCACCACACCAGTGCAGAAAGGCACAAAACACTTTTTGGTCAAGTACCAGCCCGGGTGATCACATCTCCAAAGCGGTGGTGCCGCAGGTGGCTCGGTGAGGAGGAGCTGTGCTCACATCAGTCCCAGCAGCTCGTGCAGCAGCGGCACAATCACGGTGGCTGTGAAGCCAACAGAGGAGTACGTTACAAACTTGTAGGGCACCTCAACTTCCAGGCGTCTCCGGGCTTCCAGGTCGCGGATGGGGAACTTGTACCGATAGCCCAGCATGCCAAGGACCACGCTCTTCATGAGCCAGCGTGTCAGCAGGACAACCAAGATCCCTACAAAGAACCTGGCCAGCATAAACACCATTGTACTGGTGATCACAGGAAATCCAGGCTGAACACTTTTGCCGGTGTAGGCTGAAGCAACATACTGGTTGTTTAACCAAAATCCCACGGTTGCTCCAGCTGCTGCTCCTAAGATCGTAGTGGTGTCTCCCCTAGTAGGGCTGTAATAGTCTAGTTTGGGGTAGTTGTAACATAAGAGAAGAGGCACAACTATGGAAAACAGTGGGCAGAAGGGGCTGGTTAACAGCAAGTGATCTATTGTGTCCCACGCAGGATACAAGAGCATGAGCAGCACAGCTGAAATCAGTGCTCCTCCAATCACATCCTGTAGAGAAATCACATTTAAAAGGCTTTGTGAGACCTGGAAGGTAAACCTGGTATTTGGGTGATGATAAAAGACCAGTATCTGCATTGGTGGGGCCAGCAGTGGGGGAACACCCTGAATCCAGCTGATGGCATTATCCACGTGCAGGGACAACCTGAAGCCTGTGCTAAACAAAACAAGACAATCCACAAACCCAGCCCTGGCTTATGCATATGCATGTGTCTGTGGACACACATTCTCCTCCTCACCTGCTCTCGTGTTTTTAGGGCACTCTCTGCCTATGACCTTGGAAAAGGCACATGCACAACTCCATGGCAGGGACAACACTGCAGTGAGCTGCCTTCACACAAACCCTTTCCCTCCTGTAGCCCTACAAGCAATTTCATGTGATGAGCGTGCTTATCCCTTGCTTGCTTTCCATAAAGGGGGAAATGCTGTCCTTTGTCAGAGACAGGCTCCCATCCCAGAAACACAAGCTCCAGAGATGGAAAGTGCAGAGCTGTGGGACGTGGTGCATGATTTCTGCCAGCAGTGGGAGGGAGGCACCTCCGGGCAGGGATACAGCAAGGAGAAATTTGTTGCCCAAGTCTCTGAAATCCGGCTTTCCATACAGTGCCTGAAGCAAGCATATAGTTAAACCCTAATTTATTAACAGAGGCAAATAAGGTGTTTTGAAAATTTGGTTGTTGTCAGCCACAAAGCTGAAAATGATGGCAGGAGGTAGCCCCTAACAAAAGCCATCTATATGAGAGCTGCCAGGTAAAAAGCAATAAAACAAGTTTCCCTTTGCTGCCCTTGCGGTGTCCCATGGAGACAGCAGCGTTAGTACAGCCACAAAATGCTCTGCAAAGCTGACCTTAGTCACAGACAGAAATGTCCTCTTCTGAAAGTGTATCTTTTTCATGAGTCATGACAGCTGACTACTACCATGCTTGGTCAAAATCTGAAAATTATTTATGTGAGCTCTACGCTGAGTTAGGCAGGAATGAGGGCACTTTTTTCACAACAGAAATATTTAATGACATTCTGGTAAATGCATTACTCCTCTATGGCTGAACTTTGCTGTTTACAACTTCCATTAGATTCACAGCACATTTGATTTTAAACAACTCCTACAGCCGTTTTGCATATTCCTAATACAAATTTCCATTTATTCTCTCATCCGAAACATGAAGCTAGCCATGAAAATACACAAACTTGATCACAGATGTCTAGTATGTAAAATACCATTACATTATATACCTTTACTTCACAATAATTCATGTTTTGGTGTCAATTCTTAGATGATACCTTTACACATAAAGCATGTTTTGGCTCAATACTAAGCAACTGCCTGAACACAAAAGAGCTGGAGGCTGTCCCCAGCACTGATGCTGAGAAATCCCATCTCCATCTCCCCACATCCATTTCCCACACAGATATTTGTCCACCTCATCATGTAAGAAGGAAAAGTCCTCAATACCCCTCTATGGGTGATCAAGGAGCAAAACTCAAAAGCTATTCACATGCTTTTCTGTTCCAATTAAAGAAATGTAACCAAACATTAACATTTCCTCACAAAAGCTTTGCTCAGATTTACGCAGCTGACTCCAACACTTCCTGATCCAGTTGCAAACAGTCCCTATTTATAAACCTGATTAAAGTTTTCTGAATTTTGTTTTCCTCCCATTCAGCCCCACTACAGTAACATGGCTCTTGGAAGTTTCAAGCAGGACCCAGACAATCAGCTCTGCCCCTGATCAGTGGCATTGTACCTGCGGTCTCCAAACTGGGTGCACAAACCTGTGGGGCTGGCAGGGAGAACATACTTTTTGCACTGCTCATAAGTAAATTAAACATGCATTTTTAAAAAGTAGTGCTTATTTCATCATTACCTTATATGTGTTAATTTTGTGTGTTTTCTAATGTATGTATCAGTACAGTAGTACATGTATAAAATTCATAAGTCATATGTATACACACACACACATATATATGTATATATAGGAGGCCAGTGATTTATTCTGTTTACCCCCTATCCACCAATATCTGGGCTTCTCATTTTCTCATCTTGGAAACTCCTCACTAGAAGCTGCTGGAGAGCTCAGGATATGTGGTAGCTGTCTGTAGTGGCTCCCTTCAGTCCTAGTATGCACGGGCAGATTGGATTTAATCTTGAACAGCCAGAGGAGGTGGGCAAGATCGAGACCAACACTTCCATTTAACAGTGCAGAATTAATGATTCCCCACCTTGCCTGTGAAACTAAGGAGAAAATGGAAAGACGAGGGATGGCTCCCATTTTTGCGAGAATAAGTGCTTGGCGGACTGTCCCTGCTATGCACCCCGGAGTTTTCCCGAGGGCGGAGCTGCTGTCAGCACGCCCAGGAAGCACATTCTTGCTGGTCTGCCTGTGTAAACAGATTAGGCTCTCACCAAGCCCGCAATTATTATAAAGGAATTTTTAAATAAGAGAGCAGGCACGGATTTTGCTCAAGGTGCAGTACTACCTGCAAAATTTAAAATCTCCGGTTGCCCTGCTGGGATGCTCCAGCTCCTTCGGCACAGACAAGTCCTCCCCTAAAGCTCTTCCACTGCCTTGCAGCTCAGCCCTGCTCCCACACAGCGCCGAACGTCTGCCCTGCTTCCCTGATGCTGCCAATCCAAGCAAAAAGAAGACTTTTCCTATTCTGGTACACGGTCACTTACTGCCTGAGTTCCCTTATATTTTCATTTAGTGTGAGACACCACTCACACTCCTAAGCTCCACTCCTAAGGACTGTCCTACACAGTGTGTACAGTACTGTGAATATGTTGTGTACTCATCAGCTTTAAAACATTTAAGATAATTTCAGGATTAATGGTGGTAAGAAAAACCCTGAAATACAGCCCAGCAAAGGGGCAGGGTGGGAGCTCCAAAACACCCCCCTCCCCTCCGTGGGAGGTGTAATCAGAAATAAATGCATCAACACTAAATGGGTATATCTCAGGGGGAAAAATCCCTTCAGTGTTTTTTGGTTATAAAAAGTGACCATGCTGTTCAGCACAAGATATTATTGTTTGTAACTCAGGGCCATTGCAGTGCCAGTGAGGTTCTCATCACATCAGCTGTGGCTCTGGAGGGAACAGCTTCAGCAGATGTGAGACAGGAAAGCTTGTTCACTGCATTAAGGCAGGGACCAAAAATTGGGCCGGTGTTTTAAGATGGAAAGCAAAATAATATTTTCTAAAATACAACTCTCAGGACAAAAAAGGGCAAACAACAACAATCACCAGTCATATCATCCCCAATTGCTTTTTGTTGTTTCCCCCAAAAAACCCTAAAAAAGTTACAGATTCACTGCCTCTAAATATGTCTAAATTTTTACTTTTTTTTACTTTGCCTTTTCCAGATAACTCCTGATCCCCTTTTTACCAGGTCCTCAGACTCCATCATTTAAGACCTACAAGAAAGGACCCTGCATTTTCCCTGTTTTTCCACACACACAGAGGACGCTCTGATGTTGAGGTGGTGGAGATGGGTGGTTGTAATTAAATTACCTGTCAGCAGTGCCAGTGCATTGCTGCCACCCCATTCTCTGGCTGGGTGATGCTCTCATGTTAACAGCCCCGGCCATGAGTGTTTGTTCCCTTTTCCCTGAGCATAGTATTCATTCTGGCACAGCTGAAAGATAGCTCCCATACCAGCTGACTGCATCTCCAGAGGTCTTTAATGGTAATATCTCTTCTAATGACATCAGTATGCTTTCTGATACCACTCCTCATTCAAAAGCAGGCCCAGCAGTGCTGAAATACAAACAGAGTTGTAGAGCTGAAACTACAGCAGATGAGATTCTGCAGTGGAGCTGCAGGAAAGCATAATGCAACTTGTCAGTCATCTGGTTCCTCAAACAGGAAAAATTCAGTTACACCAACTCCATGGATATTTGTTACCCATTCCTTTGCTTTACTAAAATGTTATGACCACTTAATACATTACATCCTTTCTACTAAGGCCTCAGTTAAAAACCCAGAGGCTCTTTCAGCCAATGGCTTGGCTGGGCACTGCAGTGCCTCAGCCCTGTGACACACAGCTCAGGGCAGGAGCTGTCCCACCAAGGATCAGAAACAGCTCTGAACTGCACTTCTTCCCCAAAGAACCATGGCTGCATGTGGGACAGCAGAGCCAGACATTGTGGGTGACAAGCTACTGCAGAGAGAGGGGTTGCATGTGGAAGCTGGGATCACTGGGCCCTTCCCCAGCTCCATCCCCACCATGGCACACACAGGAGAAAGACCCCAGCCAAGTATATTTGCCCTTTTGAAAGGCAGCATTGGTCACATTTCAACTAAGAAGCTTTTTTTCTAAATTTTATTTTACAGCACTTTTCTATCATGTCAAAAGCACAAAGGACTTTTTCTTCTTTACCCTAAAATCCATCTAAATTTAGAGGGGCCTTTCATTATCATGGGCCAGCAAGAGAAGTATGCAAAGAATTTTTACTGATTGACTTAAGGTCAGTAGCCCAGAAAGTGTGTCTGCAGCTTCGATGCAAGATATTGTTTTGATCCACTGGGCCTGAAAGGGAAGGTCAAGCTATATTTTATAGCTAACCTTAATCTTATAAGGGCTCCCAGTCATCAAGTCTCATTACAAACATAATTATTACTTAGTAAAAAAGATTCAATTACTTATGCATGTGCAACCAACAACCCATATCAAACTCCTGTGAGGAAATAGCCAGAAGTTTTTATCCATATTTGGGAGGCTGGATTGCCCCTCTGACCACAATATAGAACAGATCAATAAAGTTTCGTCTTGTCAGGAAAGAACCAGCTATGACAGGCACACTGAAATTTGTTCCTAAAGCAGCACCGACGTCTCTAAGCAACTGTGCCCAGCAAGTCAGTCCATATAAAGTCGCAGATATTTTATAATTATTTTCAGACAAATTATCTGCGCATCTCAGTCCCTTAAGAATTCATTTCCTTCCAGCTGAAAACAAGAAACCTGTCATTTCTGAGTGCCGGGTGCCTGCAGGCTGACAAGAGCCCTGCAGCTGGCCAGGCCCTCACGGGCAGCCGGCTCTCCTGTGACTCACCGAGCTGCAATGCCCGACACTCCCGGGCTGCACCGGCCCGGGCTTTTCTCGCCGCAAACAGCGATACTATTGCACAAAGGGCTTAGCTAGGGAGCAGCGTCACTTGCCCAAGCGCATTCCTCGCAATTAAAATTTCGAAATGGAGAACTCCAACTGAGATGCCACCCTGACCTCAGCCGGCTCCTAGGCCCCGCCGCGGCCTCCCCGTGCTATAAATCACTCCCCTTCGGACTCGGATTGCAATAGCCCGAGGGTTTCCTCACAGCTCCTGTGAATGCACAGCCCGAAATTCAGTGGCACAGCTCATCTAATCCTGCTGTGGCAAGGCAAAGGCAGGCCATACATCACTTGAGGAGGGGGCGATGGGAGCTGCTGGAGGAAAGCTGGGCTGGAGGCGCATCCTTACCAGGACCGTGTGCATCCCTGTGTAGAGCCTGCTCAGACACACCAACGTCGAAAACACAAACGCTGCTGCCAGGCCGAGTTCGAATGGATACTGTGAGAAGGGAAAAAACAATTAAATACACCCATTAAACCAAGCAGCTGGACTGACATAAGTATCTTGTGCTGGGAAGATGCTCCTGAGCTGTACTTTCCCCAAGAGATGAATGTGACCTGAGACAAGGCCCCCCCCCAGTCAACCCTGCAGAAGGTCATTGCATTACCTGTGCTGCCTGCTTTTGGAACGTCTGGTCTCACTGTGAGAAGTCTGGGAAATAGATGGTGTTTGCAGAATTGCTCCCTACGATATCTGTCTGTGGAACCCATGTTAAAGAGCATAAGGAGAAAAGCACAGCATGTTGTACAAGCCATGCCAGAGGCAGCACTGCAGTCTCTGCTCAGCCAAGGGGACTATCTGTGACAGCTGCAGAGTCTGACCAGAAGTGTAATCAATAGTCCTCGAGCTGTGGGCTGAGTGGGGAGAATCAATGTCTGGGCTGAAACCACAATCCAGCTATTACAGCAGTCAGGACCACTCTTCCCTGTGACACTTAAAGGTTTAATCATCTTCTTATGAAGCTGTTTTTGCTAAATACCCTCTCTGAGTAGCCTAAAAACATGGAAAGAAGCATTTAAATAAATCAACATTTAAAAATTTAAAATCCCACATTTGGTAAAGAATAAGCTTAACATATTAGCCCTTAATTAACTCATTCAAACCCTGAAACTGAGTGGGCTGCTGGGCTCCTTTCAGTCCATAAGGGAGATTTTTCTGTAAAAAATAAACCAAATCAAAATATAAATAAATGCAATTAATTAATCCAATTTGACACAAAGTCTCCATCTTCTGCCAGAGGCTGATGACTGACCAGGGTGGCCACAAGTCAGCACAAAAATGCTTCTGTGGAAATTTTAAGCATAACAGCTCTCTTCTGACCCTTTCCCCTGGCATACTCCAGCCCCTTGAACAGAGAGCTCAGACTCAGCTGCAGATGTCACTCCCAGTTCATAAAACACTATTTTTCCTCATTTCTCTAAGCCTTTGGAGCATTTACACCCACTTGACTCCTCCCTCAGCAGGCAGCCTGGGAGCTAGTCCAGATCAGTAATTGATGATTAGGGCATCTTGAGAAGATAGCAGCATAATGTACTGGGAGATTTTTTCCATCTTAATAGAGGCAATTAAAGCATTTAATTATTTGACAGCAGCTTTATTGTTTCATGGCAGTTTCCAAGAAGCACAGGACAGCCCGTGAAGAGCTGTGTCCCCCACTGGTCACATGTGGATTGAGAAGGTGATGCTGACCAGGTCTTCTTGTCAGCTCTGACACATGGGATGGATCTGGCCTTCCAGGACTGACAGATATTCACTCTTATGGCTCCTTGTCCCCATCCCACTGTCAAGCTGCTCTGACCAGTTACCACATAGGGAGCAGGAGCCCTCTTGGTTACATGGGTTTATCCCTGGAGAGGGCTGAGAAACATTCTTAAATACAGGGCAGCCAGGAAGTTGTTATTGCTACAGTACAGGAAACACAGGCTTGGATTCATTAAATGGAACAAAAATAATCATCATGGAGAAATGAGTTTCCAGGAAATAAACCTTTTAGAAAGATGATGAGGAAAAACTATGAGACTTCCCCAAGCAGCCTATACCTCCAGTGCAATGAAGTTGCTGTTACTCCTCTGACAAGCAGGCTTTCCAATCATGTTGTGTGCTGCTAATCTAACACAGGTTAGAGCAGGGGATTTCCAAGGATGCTTTTCCTTTCATACAGAAATCATGTAACTTTGGTTTTTCTGGGAGCCAGCATGTCCCAAAGTGCAGCACTGACTTGGTGGGCATGGAGTGAGCACAAAGTGTTGGCAACCAGGCACCTTCCCTCCATGGCCACCCCATGTGCAAAAACACAGTGAACCCATCAAATCCCAGCAGGGCAGTGCAGCCTGCCCAGCAGCTCTGAGAGGAGCCCATTGAAAAAAAAGGCCATTTCAACTAAATTTCTGTTTATGTCTATTATTGATCAGCACATATAAGTGCAAGGAAGAATACAAATCTGTGAAAATAAAGAAAGAACTCTTCTGGAAGTAGCAACATCTTTGTATTTGCAAGCTTTTTGTGGCTTGCTGGAAGCAGACACAAGCTTTTCTTATTTTAATGTATTTTCTTTTTCTTCTTCAGTTTTCTTTTTGTTCCCCTACCTTGTACTGGTTCATGGTTGCAATGAAAAAGGAGAAGGAGATGGCTGTAGCTGCCATGGCATGGGTGGATGGCATCCCATACTCTGCATTCGTCCTCAACTCCAGCTTCACGACAGGTGGTGACAGGGGCCGAGGCCACTTCAGGATGTCCTTGGAGACCTGGCCTATGTACATCACTATCTGGGGACAGGAAAGGCCACAGGCTGTCAGTCAGCACAGGCAATCCCCATGCAGCCCACCCAAGAACCACCTATATTTCTGTGCTTTTTCCTGCAGAATTCACCCCTCCAAGTGGAGAATTTATCCCCTGAATTATTAAAGGGGTTTCCATTAGCTCAGCCAATAAAGGAAGTGGCGGTTTTGCTGCACTGTGTGGTAATCTGAGCACAAGTGGGACCAAAAGGAGGGTTGGCTGATGAGATTCAGCAGTACAGGACAGTGTGAGACAGACAGCTGACTCCCACTCCATGCCAGAGAAGTTTAGGTTTCCTCCTTATCTTGTGCAACCCCTCTCCTGCAAAGAAAACTGCCGTAAGAGAAGTTTTTCCACCCCCACCTTCGAATCACTGCCTTGCCCAGCCGTGTCCAGCACCAGCTCCCCCATTCCCAGCAGCTCCCACTCCACGTGGTGCTGCAGGAGCCCTGCTGGGGCACATCACCCCTGTGGTTATTAAATGACAGCCTCAGCATCCTTGCAGAGACAGCGGAGGGAAAACTGGACAAGCAACATGAAGCACCAGTTCTCCAGCCTAACTCCCCAGTAAAAGGCTTTTATTCCCTGCCTGGGACACCAGAGGTTTAAGCAAAGCTGCATTAATTATCTCCTGAGCACAGCAACAGTAGTTTTAGGGGAAATGTTGCATTTTCAGGTGAGCAAGGGTCAATGCTATCCAGTATCCCTGAGAGGTGCTGCCCATCCAGCCATGGCCAGGGCATCCTTGGCTCCTTAGCACCCTCTTCCCAAAGGCAGCAGACTCTCAGCATTCACAGTGAGGACATCTGAGAAAAGTTAACCAGGCTGTCTCTGTAGGATTTATAGCCCTCCTCCCTTTAGATGATGTAGCAACACATAAGCAGAGGAGGCTCTTTAAAACAAAGCCAAACAAACTATTTTTCTTTTTTTTTTTAATACAAAAATTAGGTCAACTGGTGTGTACCATGAAAGCTCAGTTGCTGTGTGAGACAACTCACTCTTCTGCTTCTCATGCTTCCACCAGCAAAGGAGGGAGCTTGCTACTGGTGTTGGCCATATGCTGGAACAGCAACACAATCACCCACTGCCATATTCGTCACCAGGCACATTGCATCTCTCTCTCTCTCTCCCATCAGCCATTTAAAAAATGGTTTCACATTAAAAGGAAAATGGCAGGACTCACAAGTCAGGACCAGGGAAAAAGCCAGGCACATTCCTTCATCCTTCTCTCTACAGCAAAGCACATGCCACAGAGTGCTAGACTTACAGCACCAGGGCCTGGAAAAGTGACTGCTGGTGCCTTTGCAGCCTTTATCCCTCATCATGTGAATCACATTAGGGCCTTAATATCAGCAGCAGGTGGGACACACCTGGCTGCTCCTAGGGACACAGGGAAGGACACATGACACAGGGAAGACAGTGAATACCCTGCCCTACATCGTTCACAGTAAACAAAGTCTCAAGGAACAAATGTCTTTTAAAAACCTACTGGGTGGGTTTATTTAGTTAATGCCATCAGTTTCCAAATGGATGCAGGCACATGTTTGGAAGTTAATTAAATTCCAGGGTTGAAAGAAAAATTACTCTCTCAGGCAGAACATAAAACATGGAGGCTGCCATTTGTGATACCATCTGAGAGGCAAGGTAGGAAGAGCCAGTTTATCAGCAGTCCTCTATAATAACGACTTCCACTTGTGGAAGTATTATTAGCACTAGAACATAAGAGCAGTGCAGAAAAGGAAATGAGTCATCTCAAAAATGAAGGCTATGCTAGGACTCCTGTGATGGTGAAAAACAGACTGAATGCTGGAGGTGGGATGGGTAAGTGAAAATACCAGGCATCCTCACAACACCCTCCCCTTCCTGGCATCCTAGATGAAATTCTGATCCTTCTACTTTTTAGAAACACATTGTATAGATGGTAAGGGGAAGTGAGACAACCTTCATAAAACATACAGGAGACTCCAGAATACACTCAGACTGAGCACTGGTCTCTGAAGCACCAGACCTTTGCCTTTAGCTTATCTGGGTACTGTGCACATGACTTTACACACATTGTCCTGAGTTATATGGCAGAAGCAGCACTTGTGGGTGGGGTAAAACACCCCCAGCAGCTGAACTGGCAGGCTTCCCCAGGGAATGATGGCAGGCGTGCATTGCTGAAGGCCACCCTGCAGAGGTGGTACTGTGTGGCACCTGCACTGCAGGGGCACAGCACTACCCAGGCTGCAGGGCACGGCTCTGCCCAGGCTGCAGGGGCTGCAGGGCATGGCACTGCCCAGGCTGCAGGGGCTGCAGGGCATGGCACTGCCCAGGCTGCAGGGCACGGCTCTGCCCAGGCTGCAGGGGCTGCAGGGCACGGCACTGCCCAGGCTGCAGGGGCTGCAGGGAATGGCACTGCCCAGGCTGCAGGGCATGGCACTGCCCTGGCACTGCCCAGGCTGCAGGGGCTGCAGGGCATGGCACTGCCCAGGCTGCAGGGCATGGCACTGCCCTGGCTCTGCCCAGGCTGCAGGGGCTGCAGGGCACGGCTCTGCCCTCTCACTGCCCAGGCTCTTTGCTCACAGCACAACAAAGCAAACAGAGCTTCTGCCAGACCTGGCTACCCCAGGCAGTGAGGTGCCCTCCCTGGGGACAGCCCTGTGCCACAGAGCAGGGCAGGAGCAGCACTAGTGGGAGCCATCCAGCAGTGCCTACCCCTGCCCTTCTGTCATGCACATCCATGTTTTCCCAATGCAATGAAAATTACTTTGAACTCTTCCAGGTTAAATCCTTGCAACAAATATAAGCAGCAATAAAACAAACAAGCAAAAAACAACACACCCCTCCCAAACTGTAAGCAACTTAAACCCAAGACCTTCCTCAAACTCTGGTGCCTACTGCTACAGCTTGGCTGGCCTGTGCTGAGGGCAACAGGCAATAGCAACCCTTTACAGTAAGACAGGACTCCAGGTGAAGGAAGAGCAAGGCTTTATTTCCACTTTGGGTGAACAGCATTATATTTTACTACTCAAAGGCAATTGGCAGTTGCTATAGCAGCAAGACAGCCTCAGTAGTCTTTTTCTGAGAACTTCCTCTTAATTTGCTCTGAGTCATATATATGGGCTATCTCCAAAAATACTTCTTCACCTGAGCCTTTGCATCAGGATAAACAAGACAAATGTATCTTTGTATTTTAACAGATCTTGCTTTAGTGAACAACTACAGAACCAAATTTGAGGCATTAGCATCCACACAGGTGTGGGTACCTCTTCCTTTGTTCCAACATCTGCAGGAGGTCCCTCTGGGGACTGCTTCCCTCCTGAGTGTGAGTGCCATGAAGTGACCTGTTTCCCTGACATTCCCATACCTGTGGTGTGTAAGTCAACCATCCAAGAGGAAGTTTTTCTCACCTGCAGGTGTTGTCTGGCATTTGCAATGGTTTCCCCTCACTCCTCAGATGCATGACTCCCATGACAGGAAGCAAGAGCTCTGGAGGCACATTTACCACCACAGTGCAGACACAACTAAGCCATTCCCTCTGCAGAGAGAGTTCCCTGTGCAGTTCTCTGTGGCAGCACTGCCACAGAGTGCAATTTCCCCTGTGGAACATTCCTGCCCAGACCTTGAGCCTGGCAGGACTGAGGAAGCATGCTCAGTGCTGCAGGTGTTCTGTGTGTGGACATCCTCCTTCATCCCCGCCCTGCTACAATCTCTGCGCAGGATGGACACACCTGACCCTCCCACTGGCATGTGAAGGTCAGGAGGAGCAATTCTTTTTGTATTCTGTAATATTTCAGCTAACAAAGGGGAACCAGATAATATTGGTTTTCAACTTCTGAATTTGTAGCTATCCTTATCTTCATTATTGATCTATTAAAAGGATAAGACAAAATTCTAGAGAAGACACACGGTCAAATTAGCATTGGCAACTTCTTCCTTGAGATTCACAGTGTGGCAGCCTGACTTTGAATCTGCTGGTTTAGCTCCAAAATAGAAACTCTGTATCCTGGCTCTAGAAACCCTGGCCTGCAGAAGTATATGTTATCTTCCCAGAAAGGAAATTTACAGTTTGAAAATTATGTTACTTTGGGTTTTTTTCACAAACACTATGCACTGATAGGAATGACCAAGCATCTTGAAGAAAAAAAGGAAGGATGCACTATTAATAAACATTTGCAGATTAGTCAAGCAGAAGTAAAGACTGTATGTGGCTGCCAAGGCAGGCCACTGATTTACCATACAGAAATTAAGCCAGGCACCCAGCCTTCACTGTTCTATTCTCAGCATCCCCCAAGTTAAGTGACCAGAAAAACACTGCAGCAGATACTGGCTGTGACTGTGTCCCTCGAGCATCACTCAGTTCAGAGTGGAAGAACAGGGCAAGGAAGAGCATGCTCTTGTGGAGGTACCCTCCTACCAACAAATCAATGCCAAGAACTGAGGCTTCAGGAAAGCACACCATGAAAGTCACTGAGCAGCACTGTTGGCCCCTTGCCCTGGCAGCAGCCCAGCTGGAGGAAGCCCTGCAGAGCAGAGGAGCCCCAGACACTGCCAGCCTGAGCCCCTAAGCCACCCTCAGGTTGTGTCCTGCTCCCCCATCCCCTCTGAAGCACCAGGCTGCTCCCCAAGTGCCAACACCAGCAGCAGGGCTAGGATCCTCCTCGAGGCACACACACCTTGTGGGAGAGGGTAGCTGGCTCTCCTGGAGCTCCAGGACCTGCCATTTCCAGCATGGCTATTGTTTCCCAGAAAATACATCAACCTTCTGCTAGCTGCACAGGAACTTTTCACATTTGCCAAGGGTCAATGGGACATTCAAGGTTGCATTCAGCTGGTGGGATGAGACCCTTGGGCTGTCTTAGCCACCATGGGAGCAGCAAATCCAACAGGCAGGTCTCCAGCCCACCACAACATTCACATCACAGCAAAGGGCAGCAGGAGGCAGGGGAACAGGGAAGACGCAGCATGGGCAGCTTCCTACAAAAGTTATATACATATATATGTGTTTATATATGAATATATAATTTATATGCATTATAAATAGATATTATTCATATATTTTT
>VWYI01003871.1:261-11864 GCA_013399455.1 Anthoscopus minutus
CTATTAGGGTAACTATAATTACTTATAAATTGGTGGCAGAATATTTCAACTGTCTCCTAATGCTTTATGGTCCTAACTGGCCTAGAGTTTTTCAGTTTCTAATGAGTTAATTTAGGTTGAACAAAAGGAGACAGCTGGCACTGCGCAAAAACCTGCTGTGTGCTTTTGAATGTTCATGAAATATACCTTTGCATCTGCTGGGGTTGGACTAAACAACAGAACATGGTGTGCAAATAATGAGAAGTGAAAGCTGAGGTTTGGAGTAGCATATCTGTTCACTTATGTAATTTGAAAATAATGAAAATATTGGGAAGGAAAAGAAAAATGTGTAGAAAATAGAAGTGAAAAGAGTAGTTGTGAAAACTTTGGGTTCAGTTGCAAAATAAATTCTTTATAACAAATAGTTTAGCTTCACCTCAGCTTCATATGGAGCACCATAATGTTTTGTGTCCCTTGGAATGAAAGAATAAAAAATCCCTTTTCATAATAAAAATAAAATTACAGAATACAGCCATCCGAGTCCAAGATGACGAAGATATTGTATGTAGAAGTAAATGTAAAAGAAATTACAATATATCTACTTTGAATAGATCTGTAGGCAGATAAATTACTCTTTGTGAGGAGTCAATGCAAAATTGGTCTGCATTTTTGAGTGATTGTAATAAAACTTCCATTGTTTCCTCCAGTGTGAATGGAGTTTTCAACACTATTCTTAAACAGAGTAACCTTTGATGTCCATTTTCCATAAGGAGTTGTAATCTTTTTCTTTCTTTTTTAAAAACTAATCTCACGAGACATGAATATATTGCAGCTGTAGAAGTTTGTATGCAAATAATTGCTTTGTCAAATAAAACATCAATAAGTCAAATTTATTAACATATGAATACATTCAGCTTATTAAGCAAATTATACAAAGCCCATGTATTCAGCAAAATACCATGCAATTCCTTGGACAGTGGTATTGTATTTTTAAAACTGTTTTAAATATTCCTGTGAGCACAAAGCCTCAATAAAATGAAAATACTGCATAGGATAACTTAGTGTATGAAATTTTGTAATAAATAGATTGCAAGCATTAATTTCAGTGTTTACACAGTATGCATTTAAACTTGTTTCAAGAGCTAAGCACTTTCTAGGTTGTCTGGATATTATTTCAATTTAAATCCCAATATGAAGCTCTGCAAATAGCCATCTTTTTCTGTGCAGATTGAACGTGTGAGGTGATTGTTTATGGTGTGTGGAATGTATGTGATATTCAATATGTGGATGTGTATCCTTTCAAGAGCTGAGTGACAAGCATGAGGAATGGTTCTGTGTAGTGATGACTGCACTCCTAGCCCAAATGACAAGTGTGTGGGTATTTCCCTGGAGGGCAGTATCAAATTGAGAATCACAGTAGTGACTAGGGCTAAGCTAAAGAAGAGCACTGCTGTTACCTATTTTATGAAAACCATACTTTCTGTGAAATATGGAAAGAGACAAAGTTTGGATTGATTGCATTTATTTTTTACAAAGATCGGAGACAATACTGACAATGCAAAAAAGAAATTATTTTGTACCAACACTTCTTTTTTTCTTTGTTACTATACTTCTGTTTATGAAAAGATTTGCATTGTGCTGATACAGCCTCCTGTGGCATAGATTCACTAAAATTGTGATAAATACATGAGACAGTCACTGATAACTATAAGAATAATGTTTTCATGTCTATACATATATACTTTTTCTGCATCAAATTCATCATGAAACTTAGAGCCCTATCTATTTACTTATTCAATGCATGAATCAGTCCTGCAAATCATCCTGTCAAGTTAATGAAGACTTGTTTACAAATTATCAACTCTGCTATCTGAAAATATTAAGATATTGCAATTCTGACTATTCCATAATATGTGGGGGTTTTTTAACCATATTATTTGCACATTTTATGTGCAGTCATAGGTACACAAATGATCTATAGTTTCGCTGTGATAAGGGCTACTGTTTTCTTATATATGCTGCAACAAGGCTGATGAGCAGCTCTTCCTTTTTATTCTTCCTCCTCCTTGTCCATGTTCCCAAACACCCATCTGTACCATAAAGTTTTTACTTCTGTGTGCATACATCTCCTTATTTCACCTTTCCATTTGCCTGCCACTAACACTGGATCACAAAATCAGAGAGTAATTTAAGTTGGAAAGGACCAGCTCCAAAACTCATCTACTGTAGGACACAATGAGAGTGGAAGGAGTGAAAAATGACTGAAACCAAGGATGAGGGTGCAGGGGAAGATGTTTTAATTTTTAATATTTTTTTCTCACCACTCAAATCTACCTTAATTAGGAATAAATTAATTTTCCAAAGTTCTTTTTGCACATAATAATAATTGCTAAGTGACCTCCCTATCTTTACTTAGCCCCATAAGTGGTTTTGTCCCATTTTTTCCTGTGGATAGATACCTCACTGCTGCACAAAGTTAACGCACCACAAATCCACTGCTTAAAGCCAGGTCAGTTCTATCAAGCTGTTGAGGTCCTTGCCCTGCCAAAGTTTGTCTACCACCAATGATGGAAATTCCACATGTATCTCAGAAACCTACCACAGATTCCACTATTTTTGATAGCTCTTGCTTCCTGCATCAATTGGTAATATCCGCTGTTGTTAACTTTAGTCTGTTGCTTCCTACCCGGCTGTCACACACATCTAAGAAGATTCTGGGGCCGCCTCCACAAGCTCTGCTCTTAGGCATTAGCATTAGTACCTCCCTTTTCTTTTCTCTTTCTAAGGATGAACAAAATCCAGTCCAGTTTGCCTTTCCTTGTACTTTCAGCTTTCCAGTCCTGTGAACATCGGGTAGCTTCTTGCTGGACGCACTACAATACATTGATGTCTTTTTATGTTGTGCAAGGGAGTTCAGAATTAGATGTCACACTCCAGATGTAATCTCACAAGTAGTAAATAGGAGGGAAAAGTAATTTCTGCTATCTTACAGGCGGCCATCTCATTAATGCAGCCCAAAATACTGGTAACCATCTTTGTATAAAGGATTCAATAGTGGCTCAAATTTGTACTCATCTGCTAGGGCCCCAAAGTCCACTTTGCAAAAATATTTATAGACAGTCAGTCTCTAACCTGTATTGGTATATGGGATTATTCCTACCCAGATACATGACTTATCATTTGCCATTTCTGAATTTCCTGAGATTTATGTCAGTCCTTCTGCCAGCCTGCTGCAGTTGATCTGAATTGCAGCTGCACCCTCCAGACTGCTCCCCTGTATGTGTTATTGTCTGCAAAGCTACTCGGAATGCTTTCCAAGCCATCATTCAAGTTTTTAGTATACACATTCATCATTGGTGGCTCAAGTACTGATTCTTGAGGGGAAGCACCAGTTATGAGAGAGTTTTCTCCTAGTGTCACAGTACAGTAACGAGCAACTTTGATCATGATGGTTTAAGCTAGATTTTTGCTCATCTCATTTTCCACTTACCCAGTCCATGCTTCATCATCACTTTTGCTATAAGGATAATATGGGATATTGGGCAAATTCCTTGCTGAAATTATACACCTCATACATGATATAATTTCTCTTCTAGATTATATTTTATAATATCCTGTTACTCATTATTTTTCCTGTTCTTTGTCTGATAAGCTTTTTTTCCTGCCATATATCCTTTATTATATTTGTTTTTCTATTTCTCCTTGTTTTCAGTCATCTCTTGTAATGTCCATCTCCTCCTTACCTCTTCTGCATATTTTGTGCTTGAAAAGTCCATATTTCCAGTCCTTTGTTTTGCCTTTTGATTAATTAAAGGGCCAGGAGTTGTTCAAACACATACCTAAATCAAAATACTACTACTTTTACTTGTAGAAAACACAGGAACATGTGTTCACATTTCTCAAGGTATGCTACACCTTTGAATCCAAACATATGTGCAGAAGGCAGCAACTTCTGAAGTGACCACATATTCACTTCTAAAGAGCAGAGAGGCTTCTCAATTTGTTGAGTGCAACCAGCCATTTCAAGCCTATTGGCACTATATTTTGAGCCTAGGTGTTCTGTAGCAAGTTAGCAGTGTAAAAGAAAAAATTGCAAAGATTGAGATGCAGAAACAAAGAGCAAGAACTGCAGTAAGTTCAGCAAAGTCTTTGATGGGTTTAAAATGTTACTGTTTACCTGTTTCTAGGTAGCCATGATAGACAAAAATTTATTATCTGTGGATGAGAAGATAAATTTATGTCTAAGGATATTTTGAACGAAACTGAACTGTGACAACTTCACTAGAAGGAATGAATGAATATGTATGGCCTGTAAAAAGAATGAACGTGTAGAGTGCAATGCCACAGAATGAAGTTTAATGTACCTTTACTCTAATTTTCAGGTGAAATAGTCTGTCATAATTCAAAGTCAGTTCATTCTGAAAATATGTTAGAGGTGGAAGAGCAATGTAATTGCAAGAGTAATAGTAAGCAAAATGAATGAGATAATTGTCATGAGATTAAGTTGATGTAAGGTTTTCTTGGTTTTTTTTTTAGTTTATTTTCATATTGTTTCTATAATTACAGAAATACATTGATAAAGAGTTATATATTTATATTAAATTTCCCTACTAGAGAAAAAATGCAAATATTTTACTCTTGCTTTCTCTTCTTGCATTTGTGACAACACCAAATCAAAGCAAAGAAACATAGGTTTTCTTATATTTACAGAATGTGGTGATTTTTTAAATCACAAGTAAAGAATAAATATCAACAAAATAAATATCACCCTAGAAATTATTTCTGAATTTATGTTATTGGTAAAATAAAAAATATTTTTCCTCTTCAGCTTCTAGCCATGAGTATAACTTATGATTTCTGAATCAATATAAGAAAGATACCAAAACTCAGGCACCAAAACCCTAAAACAAAAGGCTTTTAGACAGGAATTTTCTTCAGTGTTTCTAACTGATGTATTATTTTATATGCTGATAATTGTGGAATCCTTTTTGACATTCCAAGGTCTCATTTCCCAGGCATAGTTATTTTATTTACAAAACTGTCAAGTCTGCAGACATTTACAAGACTTCAGAGAAACAGATGAAAATGCAGGGGGAAAGATTCAAAAAAAGATCCCACAAATTCAGGTGCATTAGATCTTTCTTCCTCTTTGTATGCCGCTCACAAGACAATAGGCTCATGGTCAGTAGAAACTTTTTGGTTCCAGATAAAACCTCATGAGGCCCAGGTTTGGTAAATGGCCTTTTTTCTTGAGGCTCAGCTCCACCATCAAGGTTCTTTGGGGCTTAGAAAGTGGTCAAGAAGACATTAACTGACTAAAAAAATATGTTCTGCCTCAGTGGGCATTGTTCACATTTCTTTTTCATCTTTTTCAAACACTGAACTGGGCATTACGTTCAAAGTACAAAACCTGACATTCACATACTTTTATACTAATGAGTTTAATACAAGTTGTTTGTTACTGCCTTTAATTTCAGTCATCACATCTGAACCAGCAGACATCATGCTAACCAATTATTTTTGACAAACTGAAATCCAACCTTGTCAATGAAAAAAACAACGGAGAACACTTTAAGAAAAAAGATCCTTTAACCAGAGAAAGTACATATTCCTGTTCTTCAGCAAGGATATCCTACATTTAAAATACCTTACTTAAATAAAACCCAACAAATGAAAATCCATCTGAAGAAAATTAGTAAAGTCTTCAAGCTGAACAGAATTCTCTGAAGGTTCTTCTCTATACATGGTGCATTTTATAGTTTAACTATGCTTTACTTTGGATAAATTGAAGTAGTCTAAAAGTGTCTTCTTGATGCTTATTTCTACAAACTGAATTCTCAGCGGATTAAGACATATTTTTATCCTTAAATACATCTCATGCACTCAACAAAAGTTAAAATTGCTGTTATTTGCATAATTCCAGAGATGGGAATACAGTTCCTTTAATAATTTTCCAGCAGTCTATTTAGCTTTTCCTTTGAACTGAAGCAATTCTGCATCCTGTTATATGAACTCTTGTTTAAAAAGTTTAATGTAAATACCCCTGCTAAACTAAATTCCTCTAATTTTTAAGGATTTTGGCCTGATATTCCTTATTCTGTGCTCACTATTAAGTTATGAGGCTTTAGAAAAATACTTCAGTAGTCTTCAGTAACACTACACTATGAAGTAGCCAGATGGTCTGTCCTTTCTCTTGCCTTCTGTTTCCTGTATTCAACTACAGCAAGAGATCTGCCTGTCCAAAAGAGGGAGCCTACAAGACAGTAACATCTGTTTAGACTGACTGATATTCCCCAACTGACTTTTCTTTAAAAAAATACCAGAAATGATATGAAAGTTAGCCTTTACCAAAGCTAACTTTCCCTTCTGTATTAACAATTCATTTATATGGTTTTGCAATTTTTTAAATTTATGTATAGTTGAGAAAACATTGACTTTATATGGTTTTGCAATTTTTTAAATTTATGTATAGTTGAGAAAACATTGACTTTTGTCTCAGCCAGAGAGCCTTGCTTGCAGAAAAGATCCCACTGCAAGTTGTCGGATGATCTTTGAAAGGATTTTTGGTCTTGTTTCTGTAATTGTAGTTCTAACAATTAGAACTATGTGAGCATCCTATTATAGGTATTCTTTACAGCAACTCTAAACTTATATTTTTCTTTCAAAACTAGATATGTAATAACTGTTACCAAACCCAAAAGCTTTCTGAATTAAACATCTATAAATGTAGTCAATAATGAGTTAGACCAATTTATGTTTTTAATGATTTAACTTAACACACAGCATTGCTGTTCTGAAGGTTCTTCAGCTTCCATTTGTGTGAATGACTGTACTGAAAACAGTGAGACTAAATTATAAAGGGTTTCAGGTTTCAGCAGAAAGAAGAGTTGAGGCCAAGTAGCTGAAAGGGATTTGTCTTGTCTGGTTCTGGAAACAAACCTTTCCCAGTACTGACACAGATTTTGACAAGAAATATAGAATATATTAGGAAGACAGAATAACAGCTTGGAGATGTATTACACACTGCTTATTGTTCAACGAGATATCTACATTAGCCAAAATGCCAACAGAGAGAGAAAAAAGACATATGCTTAAAAATCCAAGATCCAGAAAGTAATTGAGTTGATGTGATTTATAAATCTGCCTACCACTGCTGAAGATACCCCATTTAGCTTGAGGATAAGATTCCTACAGTTCTTAGAAATGTCTTTCCATTAAGGTAGGTATTAGTCTTACAGTTAACACCAGGGTTCTAGCTGGCAAAGTTGACACCTTTTTAATGACAGTACAGAAGTAAGATCAGCGTTGACAAAGTGCATGCATTTTTCCTGCAATTTTGAGAACTGCTGCAGAAAAATCCAGCAACAGTTCAGAGAACAAAATGGTTTTTTGCCTGTGTTTAGGCTGTATTCGCCATTCTAGAGGAGCAAGCACTTCTGACAGTCTAGGGGTATAACTTCCAAAGGAATTGTGAGGACAAGTTTTATGCAGAGCAGACTGAAGACTAAGTCTTGGACTGCTTTTGCAGTATCCTAAATCTCCTCATTTCCTTAACAAGTGGTTTGATCACCATCTTGTAACTGCCCTACTGTACTGGTCAGTAGCCTGATTGAGGGAACATGGTTTAAGCTTGGCTAGATATTTGGACTTTTCCAGCAAGTTATATGAAGGGAACACCATTTTATGCCTTTTCACAGGAGGCAACTGATGCTCTAATCTGTGCTCTAGACAGAGAGGTGTGGACATTTATTCCAGTACAATTTCATATGCCAGACATGGGTCAGTCTGAGGCTTGATGTATGAATGGGGGAAGCAGAGCTATCTTTGGAGGTTAGAGGAGACTCTTATGTGGCACTCTTGAACTTCTGCATCCACAGAGTATCTTAAAATCCAAGTGCTTTGCAGGTTATATTGTCATTCTTGAAATTTCTACCAATTTATCCATATGCCCTTCATTGTTTTGCAGAGTGCCATAACTGTAATTTTGCCTAAAATTATCTCAGGGTTGTATAAAGCAAGAAGGAAGCAAAATTATTTGCAGCTTAAGATGTATTCTCCATTCAAGATTTATTTGATGTAGAAGTTCCAAAAGGCTTAAATAACCCAGTTTATCACTGACACCTTTAACTTCCTTTTAAGCAGACAGTCTGGTATCTGCTCTCAACTTGGTGAAAAAAGAATGAAACCAGTATTTTCACTGCAGTTCTGTCTTCCTCCTCTTCGTGTGTTGTACTGTCGCAGAACCTGCTTATATCACACATATAGTAGTCTAAAGCCTTTTTTCCCATGTTTATTGCATAATTAAATATTAATCACTTTGTCCCTGGATTGCCTAGAATTCTCCAAATTTTTGAAGAAACTTTAGGCTTAGACTTTCTGCCTGGTTTGACTTTTCACAGCTGTGAACCTGAAGGAGTTTTTCAACTCGGTGACATGCATTTTTAAGAAATTCTAAATAAGTAATGCATATTTTAAAAAGATAGTCTGAGGAAGACAAAATAAGAAAACTCACATAAGCTGACAACCTCATAGAATGCAAAACAAATGAGAAAGCCCCAAATGTGTTTCACACTGCAGTGCAGAGCTGTTTCAGAGACAGCTGGTCAGTCTTCCTGTAAGTAATACTTGTAAACAAAGTTCCAAGAAGCAAAAGAAAACCTAAAGTCTTCTGGTTATTACTTCAGGAGATTTTTTACAATATTGACATTATTTTGAATCTTTGGATACAAAATGACTATGTATGATTTTTAGCTATTTGCTGTTGTTCATTTGTATATGGCTTTATGAAGCATTTAAGCTTTTCACCTGACTGGATTATGCAACACATTTTAAGAAAATGCCTTGTTTTAAATATTTGTTTCCCTGAATATTTAGTTTCAAATTAGAGAATGACCAACAAGGTACTCATTTGAATGTTTCTGTCTCTAGGATATTTTAATTTTTTTGTGCAAAACACAATAACTTGATAAGCAAAATGTTCTTTACAGAAGAATTGTGCTGTGAATGTAAAGTGTGCAATAAAAGGAAACTGGAATTCTGTGTCCTGGGTGGATAGACTATCCTCAACATGTGAGTTAAATGAGATTGCTCCTTTCTTTTCATATGATTTTGTATAAGGTCTGTTTTTCAGTATGTGATCAAACTCAAGATGACCAGATCAAGCTTCAGGACCACACAGTTGAAGAAATACTTCGTTTCTTCATCTCCTTGTAGATATTGTAGATATTAACGAAAACAGAATTGTTTTGTATAACTATGAATAAGAGACATTTGAAAATGTCGATAAACACTTCGATCCCTAAAGTCCTCCAGTGCCGAAAACATGAGTTAATAGGTTTTAGCTGCCTTTAAAACATAAACTGAAATTCTCAGAAAAACAATTTTGACTGTAGATACTGAAAGCCAGAACTTATTATCTCTTGAATGCCCGGTATTTTGCTGAACGAAATAATAGGGATTTTGTTCAGCAAAAATATTTTAAAAATATATTTAAAAAAAAATATTTTAGCATCTCAGGCCAGGTTCTCTTCCCTTATCCTATTAAAATTAAAGCATAACTACAATACTACTTCCCCTACTCTAAGCGTGACACAATTTTATCAACAGCTATGTAACTATTTATCTTATTTGCATATTACTGTATAAAGTACATAATAAAAACCTATTCCTGAATAAGATAGCTGTACATTTTCACAAACTACAAGAATGCGGGGTTCATAAATGTAATTTATAAACATTTTAGTCAAAAATGTTTCTATGACTTATTCTCATAAGTCAAGTTCTATTTAGTTTTGTTTTTCTTAGTCATGGGAGTAGTTAAGTACACAATATATCTTAAGGAAAAAATGCTGATAAGGATTGTTTCCCGTATCTTGAAAAATTGTGACTAAGGCAGGCGGGCACATCTGCCGTGTCCAAAGAGGTCAGGTGTGGTAATCCCAGGGCAGAAGGTAGAAATTTCAGTAGTGAAGGTTTTAAAACTAGACTTCTATTTATATTCTACAAGCTCCATAGGAATGTCTGCATGCTCAGTATTGATTACTCTCTGATTGGATTGTGAAGACATTGCCCTATCATATGTCCTTGAGACGGTAATGTAGAAATCCATTTACCTTACGCTTAACCTTTCACACGGCTGCTGAATTTAGTTACTGTGTGCACGGGACTTTGGAAACAACTGTATTCCCATGGCAATAATGAAAATGAAAGAAAACAAACACTGCACCAAGCTTACAAAGCAGTGCCACTTGCTACATGTTGTATAATGTTCAGAATCACACCCCTCTTAAAACCCTTAACTTTTCTAATATACTTCAGCTTTTACTAGCATGTACAAATGAAAATTTCTACTTTGCTTTTAAAAATAACAACTTCATTGTCTGGGTTCCTGTGATACTGTGAGATAGGTGTACTTATGTATCAATGTGGTGGTCCAGCAGCAACATGTTACGTAGGGTTTAATTCTTGGATTTGGAGCTAGACAAGGCTTCCAACAGACTCAGAAACACAAGATCAGCACAGCTAAGATAAGCCTTACCATGGAGGAAATGTTGCAACCCCAAAAGACTTGCAAAAGAAAGAACCATATACTGGATGATGGCGAGAGACTATTGGGAATTATTTGAGAGCATGAGAAAACAAGAAATAAATAAGTGAAAAGGCTAAAATTCAACTAAATAAGTATCCAGCCTTTTATTTAGATATTCATTTTTCATCATCTTCTCAGAAAAAGATTGTTTTGATATCTGGACCTATCACACATGCCTTTGACTAAAATTGAGCTCATATATTTAGGTTTTTAAAATCATCACTTTTCTAATAATCCCACAATGCAATATCTTTTATGTTTATTAGTACTATTTGATGCTGACAGCACAACATTAGGAGTAGTTGAGTAGCTTAATAGAAGATGTGCAATATGATAGTACCTATATATGTATGCATATATATCTCTGCTGGTTTCACCACTTATCAATCTATATTAAATGCAAGAATGGGAGATTTATGTTTTAAAATGTACCTTTCAATATAAACACAATACCTGAAAGGTGTTTAAATTCTCTTTATGAAAGGGAATTGCCCATAAAATGCCTTGGACGTCTTTCAAGATTTATTTATGTTTTTCTATGTTTTTTAGACATATAATGGACCAAAAACTTGAGGAAGGCTAACTGCATAAAAAAGGGGGGAACAAAATCACACTTTAGGCATTATCGTGGTTTTAAAATTGCCAATTTAAAATTTCCCGGCCAACGCACCAAAGAATGTTGTGGGTTTAGAGCTAGCCAAAACCCACTAGCCTACTTATATTCTGTTGTGAGATATGATTTTAGAGGAAAGGAAAACACAGGCTTAAACTTAAGACTATAAGGGAAATTTATTAACAAAACAAACTAAAAAGGAAATGAAAAGGAAAAGTCCAAATGAAACCTCCAGAACACTTCCCTGCCCCACTCACTTATTTCTTTCCCAACCTGACAACACAAAAACGGAATCTGGGATTTTAAAAATCAGTTATCACTTCTACAACAATCTTTCTCTA
Source organism: Anthoscopus minutus (assembly GCA_013399455.1). Taxonomy (NCBI): domain Eukaryota; kingdom Metazoa; phylum Chordata; class Aves; order Passeriformes; family Paridae; genus Anthoscopus; species Anthoscopus minutus. The sequence goes on from VWYI01003871.1 coordinate 11,783, forward strand.
TTTCACATAGGGCAAGGAGTCTTCTTTTTCAACACTCTGGAGATATGTCCACAAGAACAGTTCTCTGTGGCTTGCATCTTCA